>JAPMOR010079018.1:221577-241291 GCA_026543865.1 Argiope aurantia | reverse complement strand
CGTTCTGTCTTCGACTTCGGCTACTACTCCGACTTCTGACTTAGGCTTCGTCTGGCAGCTGTAGCCCCTTTTATAGGTCTGAGGAGGCGGGGCTAGAAGCCTCTCAACCAATCAGGAACGTTCGAGGCGTATTTCGGTTCCTACTGGACGGATCGGGAAAATTCTAGAAGTTTCGGGTATTATCTATTTTGGCGCCAAAGTCGCCAAATTCGTTGCCAAGTCGCCAAATGGTCGCCAAGTTTGTCGCCAAGCTCTGTGACCTCCGACGCGACACGGACTCTGTCCCATACAGATGACTGAAAAAACTTTCTTTCCGATGATGGAACCAACTATGCTGGGAAGCAGCATTACGGATTCGTAACAATATCAAAAAATTATTAACAGTATGAAATGTATGGCTGCTATGAGAAATATGAATGATAAAGTTTTATTCACATGAATTAGATATAGTTATGCAATCGGATATGAACTCCAAAAGAACATTTAGGAGCATAATTATTTTTATAAGGAAAACACATAGACTCCCTTTACGATATATTGCAAAACTAGTTTACGCATTATAATTTCGGTGATACTTGATTAATTCGAGCGTTTTTGATTCAAATAAGTCGATGAGGCGAACTTTTCTTTGAGCACTTGAACTTTCTAGAGTAAATTCGACATCTCTGTAACAAGTGTTCTCAAATTTTCAAAATGTATTGCAACATAAGTAAGAATTAAAAAAAATGTATATATGTAATACCATAAGCATATTTACTCGTTGAAAATAAATACATTCGAAATTATAATTTTATAATAAAAAATGAAATGTTTTAAACTTTCTTCATTCAATTATATTTATAAATGGGACTTACACATTAATTTAAAATATGAATACGCTGTGCATTGTAGGGTATAGTAGATAATAATACATCATAGCAAATAATTAGATTTATTATTTATGACAATTATGTATGAAAACATGTTAAATTGTTATTAATTTCGATATATCGGACTTTATATTCATTAATTATTAAAATAAGTCAGTTTAAAGTTGCCAATTTGTCTTATATTCATTTTTTAATTAATAAAATTGCTGAAAATCCACTCCAAAAATTTAAGAATAGCTAAACATCATATTGATTCAAATCTTTGATGCAAAAATTGTACTACCAAAAAAAGTAATACAATAATGGTACATGTACCATAGATTTAGAATACTTGGTTTATAAAATCAATTTTTTTGGTAGATTCAAAGAGAAAACTCAATTTATTTCTGGATAGTTTTTGTTAGATAATTACATTCACGTCTTGTTCCTCGGTATTCACAAGAGAATTATCTTTTCTAACTGTTAATTTACATGAGGATTCAACAGCTATATAAAGCATTCCATCAAAAAGGCAATGAAAAATTTCTTTTACTCACAAACGTTTTTGAACACGTTAGATGGTAAGTGTATGATTTAATTTTAGCTTTATTGTGCAAATATTGCACTGAAATTGCTGTGTATCTTTACTTTATTAAATTTATTTATTGAACTTATTTATAGAATTATGAAAAATTTTATCACATTTCCACTAATTTATAAAAATTTAATTTTGAAAATTAACTATGCACAATTGCTTTTAGTAAGACAGTGATGAAAAATGTGAAATATATATTTTTTTATATTCAAATCTCTACATATCGTAATTTCTCTTCATCGATTTTTTTTACCTAAGAATGCTCAAAATTTCTTTTAGAGGTTCAGTTATATCTTGAAAAGAGAATCAGAAATTCACAAATCTGTATACGTTTAAAACTGTATATCTGAAACTCCTATTAAATGATAAATAAAACAGAATGCCGATTGCTTTGTAGGTTTCCAGAAATGATTATGAGAAGTAAAATAAATATAATGTAAAATGAATAAACTTACATTATTGTCCAAAAATCCGTTTCCATCCGTATCGTATAAACGAAAAGTAACTGAAAAATAAAATAAAAAAATATTATACTTCATAAATGACAAAAAATAAGATTATATGAAACAAATAGTACAAAAAAAAACTTTTTAAGAATATGATAATAAGGAAAAATCATCATACTTCTGACAATTGATTTCAACAAGTATTATATGTTCGAAATTTTTAACATCGTATCAAAAACTTAAAACGTAAATCATTATAATTGATAAAAAAATGAGCAAATATTATGAAAAAAAATTGATAAAACCTTTGTTGTAATATTACTATCATATGTTAAATAAATGAAGAAGAATATTACTCCTAGAAAAAGATATTAATTTAAGGCTTACAAAGTCCGAATTATTTTAAAAATAATGAAAAATAATTTTGTTACTTCCGATTACCGAAGTATTTGATTTTGGAATATGATTAAATCCTTGTGGATTAAATTTATATTCTTATTTTTCCGTAGTATAAATATATTAAAATATTCTTCTAAACGTTTAAATACAATCATAACAAATCGAATCATTTTATTTAACAAAATATTCATATTATCGTTTGACTATAAAATTCTCTAAATAAAATGAATGTAAACAAAATAAGTGTTGCCATTTAATCCATATTAATTATAGAATTATTTATTAATGCTGCAGTTCGATATAAATATGATTTCACTAGAATGATTCCGCGATAGTTCGCAATAAAAGATCAGTAATTGTTCATAAAGTTTGGGAATAAAGCTTGAGATATGGCTCAAGCATTTTACTCTAGATGGCGCTTTTCGGAACTGTAGCTCGGTTGAAAGTAATGAAATAGAAACTGCAGATTTGTCAAGTGAAAAATATTCTGATGGTCAGGATAGGGGAGGGGGAGATTGAAGTGCTCTCATTGTTGTCTATTAAAAGTCGAAATAAAATCGTTTTTCTTTTAATTTTTTTGCAGATTCTAGGAGCCAACTATTCAATTCAATATGTTCCAATTGTACATTAAAAATTCAAAACAGATACATATACCATCCGAAACATTCATCCATATTCACTTTATATTTAAAATTTACTCATAATTATTTAGTAGAGATAAAATCCACACATACAAAAAAACCCCATTTATATATAAAAAAATTAGTCTAGGATTTACATTTTTGATGATAAATTTTTTTACTATATTTTATGCATCGATTTCTTTCATTTTGTAATTATTTTAATCATTTGTATATGGACAGCCGGATAGACAGACTTCTTCTGAACGGATTTATATTAAAATTTGATAGACATATACAAATTTGACTTAAAGACCATAGATTAAATTTAGCTTAAAGCAATTTTGAGTTATAGTACTCACAGATAGGCAGACAGTCAGATGTAATTTCAAAAATGTATTTTTAAAATTCAAGGAAGTTGAAACGTGAAGATTCATAAAAATCTCGAGTTTAAACTTTTGGACGAATACAATACTTTCTCTTTGAATATATTTCGTAAAACTCCTTTGTATATTTCGCATTAGAGAAAAAAAAATGTTGCATAAATAAAATTAGTAGCTCTGAAAAGAAAAATTTCATAGGGTTGAAGACCTTATAAATATTCTCACAATTTAGTAACTTTTATTATATGGACAATTTTGGCAATAGAGAGTTGAGACTTAGAAATAAAACGAACAAGTTCTTCAACAGACACATTCTTCAAAGTTGCTTTATATTTAAACAGCTTTAAAGAATGTGTTATTAGTGTATATACAATATATAAGAAACAAGTTTTACTATTATATTTTCTGGGAATTTTCTTTAATTTGGCCTATGATAAGATTTTAATTAATAATCTAATTACAATTTTAAGCAACCTTTTTTTTAAAATAGCATCCAAAAAAGTACCAAATCAGATTGATCTGATTTGGTAATTAGATCTGATGATCCAAAACGATACTCTTTCATGATTTTTAAACAAGTTTATCCGTTAAACTATATTGTAAAAAGTAGTGAAAATTAAGACAAATATTGTAATTTATAGTTAGTATGCTAGCTAATAAATCTTATCATAAATGCGGATTTTTCAATCCCTAAAGTTTAGCCTGATTACTTTTGATATTATATGATATTTATAGAAAATCTTATATTATCTAACTTGTGAAAACCATAGAGCTGAGATACTTATAGAGGGAGTGTAACCCTACATTGGTGTAGGACAAGATAAAATCACGTGACTTGTGGACAGAATTTGTGTTCACTGTGACCGCAATCTCCTTTCCCCATTATATTTCAATGGCAGATTTTTTCTCGCTTTTAACTCTTTGATTTTAAAACTTATTTAAGCCATGATTAACTTTTGCTGCGCAATTGAATGCAAAGAAAATGCTTCTAAGGATAGTCTTGTATCATTTCACAGGTATGTAATTCTGTTTATATCCATTTTAAGTCAATTTAAAATTTCGTAACCTCCATCACTCAGGGATTTTGGTGTTAAAAACTGAATAATATTTCATAGTTTGGTTTAGTTATTGTATTAAATTTATTTAAGTTGTTATTAAGCTTCATTTAAACTGATGTAACTGCATTATATTTTGTTACTTGCTTTATTTTAATCTCGAATGTGTTGCAAGTGTTTGGCTGCAAACTGGACGTGATTTTTTCTCGCCAATACAAGTGTTTACATAAGCATTATTGACCGATTAATAATTGTTTATTTATTTTAGTGCAAATAAAGTTCCTTATTATTTCCAATATGTTGTTTCTTTTTTACCATGAATATTCGAATCGTATTATACAGTGAAAGATATTAAATCATCATTGTGAATGAATTAGTGAAACTAAAACGTTTTATTGAAAATATTATATAGTAAAATTTCATAAATGTGCTAGCAGTAATTGCATGTTTTTATAAATTTTAATTAAGATCTAAAAAGAAACTTGTGGATATTCTAAAGATAAAATATTAAAGAAAGAAATGCTATCTTTACAGATAAAAATTTTGTCTGAATGTTAACATTTATTAATAATTTGCGATATGAACATACCTTAAAATCACCGTTTTTGTAAAAATTTCGAATTTACTTATTATTTTGTATTAAATCGACATATTTAAGATTCCAAAAATGATTTAATTTTGTTCCTGCGGTAGTTAGAAGCAAAGTTACCGCCAACACTATAAACCAGATGCGAAATATTTGAAACTGATATTAACAAGGAGAAGGCACGAGATTTAAAACTGAGTTTGGAATGAGATTTTGTTATAATGATAGTTTACATTTAGAATATTTATTAATGAAAATATTAAGACTCAATAGTCAACCTTTAAACTTTCAAATTAGCTTATATACTAATAATGTGTTACCCGAACGAACGCTCGGGTAGTGTAGTGGTTAGGGCACTGGCGTAGCATTTAGGATACCTGGGTTCGATTCTGAGCTACTGTTTTCTTTTCTTTCTAAGTTATTTCAAAATAATTTAACAGTTTTAATTATCTTTTTCATTTTTTATGCAAAAATAAATATTATTCAGAATATTCAAGAAAAAAAAAAGACTTGAGTCACTTTTATAATCTGCTTTTATTATAAAAAGTTTTTTTTTATCTGTATGAGATAATGATAAAAGTATTTGAACATATAATGTAAAATTAAACGATGTTTTTAGGTAAAGAAAAATACTCACTTTTAATTAATGCACAAAACCAAAGTAAAAAAGTAAACATAATTTAAATCAACAAACTCGGCTACTGATGTAAAAGAGAAAACATTATTTTCGAAATCAGTTTGCTTAGTTTTCAAAGAATGAATATATATATATTATTTAGGAAATGTTAACTAGAAATGAAAATCGACCGGACCCCATGCCGGGAAGCAAAATGCTGCACGGTAGTTTTTGAGTATGCCAATATTTGCGATATGGCGCCAAAAAAGGTCAGATTTCTCACAAGTCACATGGCTCATGTTGCGTACACTTATTTAGACTAGAAACAAGCGACTAGCTTCCTCCATTTATATATCAGCTCTATGGTGAATACGAATTAATCTTAAACTATCTAATTAGAATGTGAAGACTAATTAATCTTAAACTATCTAATTAGAATGTGAAGACTAATTAATCTTTTACTATCTAACCAGACGAATTAATCTTTTACTATTTAACCAGACAAATTAATCTTTTACTATTTAACCAGAATATGAAAACGAATTAATCTTTTATTATCTAACCAGAATGTGAAAACGAATTGATCGCTCACTATTTAAGCAGAATGTGAATTCCAATTAATCTATCGCTATCCAACTAGAATAAAAAGAAGAATTAATCTTTTACTATCTAACCAGAATGTGAAAACGATTTAACTTTTTACTATCTAACCAGAATGTGAAAGCTGCTGTGACATTTATTATCTAACCAGAATGTGAAAACGAATTAAATCTTTTACTATTCAAGCAGAATGTGAATTCCAATTAATTTTTCACCATCCAACTAGAATAATAAGAAGAATTAATCTTTTACTATCTAACCAGAATGTGAATATGAATTTATCTCATACTATCTAACCAGAATGTGGGTACGAAGCAATCTTTTATTATCTAACTAAATTGTGAAAAAGAATTAATATTATAATTCTGAATAGTATATGAAAACGATGCAATATTCAGACTGTCGAATCAGGCTTGAGATACCAGTCAAAAAGCTTAAGGTAGAAAAATAAAATAACCGAAATCTATTGAGTTAAACCATTGAATCATGATACAAGAACAACATCTTGAATATCTTTTGAATATTTCGAAAGATATTCATGACATAAGTAGAATTCAAAGACATTTGATAGAAATTCATATCATCTTAATTATTTTTTCTTATTCACTGCAAACACAGAATAACTTTCTGTAAGATATAGAAACCACATTGATAAAATTTGAACGATATCATGAAATAAGACTTTTTAGTTAGGAAAAGAAGGAAAGAACAATTTTTCCATTTCATTTCGGAATTTCATACGAACAGAGAGTTCATGTCCCGATGAAAATTCCACCGGTCTCCAGGTGTCCTTATGTCCTTTTGTATGAAATTGAAAGATATGGATGGAAGACTCAAGACGAAATATTATATGACTCAAAGAAGGAATGAATATCATCTCAGAGAACGGACGAAACTTTGCGAGGAGTCTGAAAAAAATAAATGAATAAAAGCAAAGAAGAGAAAGAGAGCTACGAGAATTCGTTCAATTCGTTCAATGAATGCAGGATATTCAAGAACTTCCGAATTCTCGTGAATAAGCATATGCAAAAGTATTTCTGAGGAAAACGTTTTGCAAGAAGAAGTTTAAAACAGGACTTAATTCTATTCACTGAGAAGCTGGTTGCAGTTCATATGCATATATTTTCAATATTTTTAAAGGGTTCTGTATGTATTTGTTTGCTTAACTTTCCAGAAAGTGTCTGTCTTAGTTTGAAAATGTGATCCCCTTCAATTCGCAACGTGAATACAGCTAACATTTGTAAGTAATAAATATTTTGATTTCTCAAACAGTTTTAAGTTGTTAGGGAATGTAAATATTATGTTAGTGGAAAACATGAATTTTATTATTTATTGTTTACTGCATGAGGCTATTTTAAAGATGGAATTCTTTAAAAAAAATGTTATAAACTAGATATATTTTTTTCGGTATTTGCTTAAAATAGACTGAAAAAAAACCCCACTTTTGATCAAAAAAATATATCAGTTAAAGGTCAAAAAAAAAAAAAAAGAAAAAGAAGATTAGTTTTCAAAATGAAAAGAAATATTTGGATGGAAGGTCTGAAAATAAAAGCTATAATGAAAAAAACAAATCTAATTTTAAACTTTCTAATAACAAGATTTGTTCAAAAATTTTCTACATAGCTTAAAAAATATATTTTCTAATTCTAGAATTAAAAAATAAGTTTATTTCTAAGCAATATATAAATAATGGAGTTCCATTCATAAATAAAGAAAAAAAAAGTTATTTTCGCATTGTGAAATTTTAGCCATTTTAAGCTTTCATTTGATTCGCCAAGATAATGACTTCTAAAAATTTGATAAGACAGATAGTCAGATAGTTAGGGCTTTGGATTCGCATCTCTTGGGTTGTGAGTTTGAATCCCGTCGGCCGACGACTCCCCGTGTGTATGGCAGTTAGAGCACGTATAAATTTGTAGAGTCCACAAAATCCTCCAATACCGCTGGGGGGTTCTGGATCAGAGGTGATAATTCTCTTATTCAGGTCTAAATTACGATCTGTGAATGAAATATAAGACTGAAGTTCGCCCCGTGAAAAGGGTTGTGACGCATGAATAGCTAAGAAGTGTTCTTGGCCCTAGATGGCGCTATTGAAGAAAGAGACGCTGAAACTCGGCTTAAAATAATAATATATAATTGTATATAATTGTTTTTAAGCAATACATTTTTATAAACAGGTCAAAATTTTATGCTGACCTTGTGTAAAGGATAAAAAAATCTTTTACATGACATTTAATGCCACCCATTATACATCAAAGGAAACTGAAGAATTTTTAAAAATTTTTTTACCCTTCCAATTATTTTAGAACGAGAGCAAAACATTCAAAACGACAAACCGCTATAGAAAGATGGGTATTCACAAGAAAAATATTGAATTAGCTGAAATGAGCCATTCTATAAATGACGGAAACGGAATTTGGCTTCCGTCAAATATTAATTGCATTAATTTTGCTGAATTTTTCAAATGCTGAAAATATCAAAATCCAATAACAAAAATCTAGAAATCTTTTGAATTCTATTTCTTTTGTGGAAAAATTTCAATTTTTCAGTTTCACAATTTTATGTGATAAAAATTCCATGTCAGAGGAATAAAAGAAGTTGCACCTTTCTCGAGGTGTTACTATGTTCTTATGTTTGAAATTGAAAAATGCAGATAAAAGTCGCCAGGAAAAATATTACAGAACGCAAAAGAAAGATGCGGATATGATCTAAGAGAAGGAAAAGAAATTCTCAACAGATCTAGAAAGGGTAAATGAATAAAAAAGAATAAGAAAAGACGGTGCTTGAATTCATTCAAAGAATGCGAGAAATTCAGATTCGCGGAAATCCTCCATGGGTAGAGTCGTGGTTTGGTTATATTAACGTCCTGTTTTGAAGCAACACTAGGGCTATTTTGGGACGGACCTCGTAATTTTGAACCACGGTCAGATGACGAGGACGACACCTGAGCTGGCACCCCCCCTCTCCACACCACACCAGCGGGAGGACGTTTGGTCATGACGGATTTAACGTGCAACTGACCCCCTTACGCGACGGTTCTTCGGTGGAATCGGGTCACGAACCTGAAACCCTCCGGTTCCGAAGCCGAGACCTTACCACCAGGCCACCGCGGCCCTAGGTAGAGCCGTGAAGAATGTTTTGGAACATGAAAAGGTAAAAAAGGACTAATTTATTCTAATAAAAGCGAAATGTCATTTATAAACATGCTTTCCAATGCTTTCAAAAGACTTATAAACATGGAATATATGGTAATTTTATTACAGAATCCAAATCTCCCTTCTAGGATTGCTCAACAACTTAAAATCTTGTGTTGTATAAATAAGAATCAAAACTTTACGCATCGTTATAAAATCATACCCCTATTAAGAATAAACATATTTGATATAATGAGTTTAGAGTCAGAGAATAAAATATTTTGAGTTTATATCATTCAATTATATTCATGAATGAAAATTTAACATTATTTTAAAATTTAAATACGAGTGTTGCCCAAATGAAAAGTGGACACTTGCGATGGCGTCAGAATGACTGCAGCTGTTGCAGCTCCATCGAACAGAGTCCTGACATTCTCCACTTCACTTCCACCTGCATCCTGCCAATACTGCATTCTGCCACTCCACCAAAGCTCAGCTCAGACGCAGTGCCCGTAGGAAACGGCAACGGCAACATGATGACTGCCAAGAAACATGCAGTTTGCCATTACCGGGGATAAGCCCTGCAAGGGCTAGGCGCCCGTCAAACCAACTCACATGCACTGCATACGGCGCTCAACTATGAAACCTGTTCGTGTTAGAGAAAATGGATCGAAAGTAAAGGCGTGCTATACATGGATGGGCCTAGATCGGAACAACGATCTTATTCTTCAGTTGATTCGGACCCCTATTGATTGATTTCTCCAAGGGAAAATACTGCAGCTAATAAATAAAAATACTGCAGTATTATCGCGAAACCTCGGAAAGCAATCAAAAGCAAACGGCTAAGATTTCTCACACAACAAATGATCCTTCTCCATGACATTACCCACCCACACGTCTCCCATGAAACGCAGACGACTTTAAAACAATTCCGTTGGGAAGTATTGTAACACTCGCCGTACAGTCCAGATTTGTCACCCTGTGACTTCCAATTCTTTGGGCCACTTAAGCGAACATTATAGGGGATACGTTCCATTCGGGTGACAAAATTTAGGAAGCTGAGGAAGACTTTCTCAAGAATCAACCACCATCTTTCTACACCTGCTACTCAAATATAGGACATGTGTTACTACGCCTATGGTGATTTATTTTGATTTACAATAAAGGTTTTTTTTTAAATTCAATTTGTGCACTTTTCATTTGGGCAACTCTTATATGCTCTGCATTTTAGTATATAATTTATAATTATATATCAAGGAAAATATCTATATTTATTACAGATGAAGATTCATTTATCGATTAATCCTATTACATTGTAACCAATTTCGATATATCTGACTTTATGCTGATTAATCACAAGAGTAAGTCAATTTCAAGTTGGCACTGTGTAACATATTTTTTAAAAATTAACAACATTTCTGAAAATCCAATTTCGCAAAGAAATAATTAAAACATTAAAAACTTTTAAATACAAATCTTGGAAATTCAAACTATTTGTTTGCCTAGATTTTAAAGAAGTTTAAGGAATGCTTTTGCTTGAGTGAATAGAAAAATATGAATAAATGCAAATAAATTTAGATTTTTAATTGTAAAAAAAAATCAAGACGTTGCAGACAAAAATAAAAAATAGCATGCGATGTAAATGATTACGGCATGGGATGTTAGCATATAATGGTCACGGCTAATGAAGGGTAAAAACCGTTTAATTGTTTTTTAAGATACATGCCCACAAACAAAAAAAATGTAAATAAAACGCATTTAGCAATCGGAGCATTGGAATTGACATTTACTAGCAACACCTTTTGCACTTGTTAAAAATTATTTCAATAGAATATCTTTTGAATGTTACATAAAATCAACAGGTGCTGCATTGGCCTAGTGGTAACTTTTTTAGCCGGAAGGCTTTAAGTTCGAAAATCGATTTCACTAAAATTCCATCGTGTATTGACACACGTTAAATCGGTCGTCGTGAGCTAAATGTCCTCTCCTAGGTGTGGCGCTGAAGTGTGGAAAGGAGGTTGCCAGCGCAGGTGTAGCTGTGATATGGCTGGAGTTTAAAATCACGAGCTCTTCTCAAAACATCCCTAGTGTTGTTTTCGAACAGGACGTTAATGTAACTGTACTAAACTTCAAACCAGTTGTTTAAATTGTGACTAACTTTGTAACTTTAATTCTAGCTACTGTTACACTGTTTCGGATGGTGTTCTAGGTATACTTTCAGCAGTTAAGGCTTAAAATGACTATTATAATCACAAAATACTTGAAGAGTTGCTTTAAAATTGGATGTAAAGTTACTTAACTAAATTAAACCAAATTGAAATAGTGGTAGTACTTGCAGATTATTCAATATAACCCATTGTTTTTGTACAATTTTTTTATTCTGTTCTTATTTTTCAAACTCTGAAAGTATAAGAATACTGCGATAATAGTCTCCCAAAAACTTTCTTGTCATAAAAATGTTATTCCATCCCTTCCTCCTGATTAACTCTTATCAGTCGCTACATTTTTGCACACGGAATGTAAACAAAGAACCGTTGTCACGTCAGACACGTGACTTACGACTGTTAAGGGTTAAAATTGTGGACTTTGAGGAAGGGCATGAGTTTCATAGAAATTATAGAAAAAGAATTTTAGATGCTGTTGCATGATCGATTAAAAACGGAATTTGGAGCAGAACTACAATTGAAGTACCAAGATCGCGTAACAAATTTCATGAAATTAAATTGTTGAGTTTTGTATTTATAGCGCTTATATTCATGCAACATAAAGAAGGACAGATTGTTTATTCCTTGATAGACTTGATCGAAATTTGATCAAATTCTACACTTAAGTTGCCTAACTGTGAGCGAAATTTCATTTATCAAAGCTGTTGCGTTTTTTGAGCTATTGCGCTTACATGTATATGCGCAAGCAAAGGGTATTAGACGATCAAAGCCCGAAGTTTCGCTATTTCGCGAAGTGGCTGGGAATCCTTGGCCAAAGCCTGATGTGAAACTGGTAGATTGACCGGTAGGCGGCACATCTGTCGCCTCCGCTGTGACCGTGTGCACGTGGTAGAAAGGAGGGTGCAAAGTTCCTGAGAAGGTCCTGCCAATAGTTATTCGATGTGTATAATATAAATAAGGACATGTTGTAGGTGAAATTCGACAGATGGCGCCAACAAAAAAATGTCTTTAAATAATTTTAACAATAAAACTATTTTTCCCTCATATTTGTTTTAATTAGCCCTTATATTTGCTATTTGCCTTTGCAAAAAAATTCATATTTTTTGAAGCGATATTTCAGGAGACAATGTGAACTGGGATCTTTAACATTAGGTCCATGGACCAGAAAAAGACTAAGAATCACCCTGAAAGGTAGTTGACAAATTGAGTACTCAATTTGCCTTTGTATTCATACACGATATGTAACGCATTTGCACAATATGTAACGCATTGCACGATATGTAACGCATTTGTAACACGATTTGTAACGCAAGATATAATTCGTCATTTTGAAGGGCGCAAATCTAATCTTCTACACGTTATCACGTTGTTACCACATATACGTTCACTGAATAATTTCTATTATGGCTTTAATATGAGAACAGAATAACACGAGATCCTATTTTTATATATTACAAGCTTATTTTTAACTCAGAGGTGTCGCAATATATTTGAACTCGTTTCTGAAACAATTATACTTAAAATAAAACAGCACAAAGAAGTACTCATTTTTAAATACTTCATTTTTAACAGTGTAAAAAACAATCTGCTCTTGATTTCTTTCTTCCTACTTTGGCCAATCGTCCCTAGCCAATATATATATATATATATATATATTACCAATTAAAACTCTTTCAATTTTCCATTTCAGAAAGCAATACAATAGGGAACTCATGTTCAGAATAACCTTCCATCTACTTCCAAGTGTTCCCTTGTCCTTTTTGTTTAAAATTAAATTATATTTATAGAGGTCTGTAGACGAAACATTACAATGCACAACAAAAGGATGAATATCACCTTGGTGAATGGAACAAAAATTCGAAAGAGGTCTAAAAAAAGATAAATGAACAAAAAGAGCGGCATAAATGTTGTTGGAGCTCTTTCATTGAATAAGAGATCTTCAGACCCACTGCATTTCCTGAATATGCGTCCGAAAAGTGTTTCGTAAAGTCTGACTCGCATAAAAAAAGAAAACGCGCCTTAATTTTATTCTGTAAGAAGAGCCTTGAGAAGATATATATATGCACATATTTCAAAATACTCTAAAGAATCTGTTGTTGCTTATTTAATTTTTTAGAATGTTTCCTATTTCGAATGTATGATACTTTCGTTTCTAATCTCGAATGTTATAATGTTTTGTGAAGAATTCATGACTCGATTTCTTAAGGATTTTGGTGTTTTTTTGAAATGTAGAACTTCTTCGCATGAATTGTTTACATTTTGCCTGCGTTCATTGCTTAAAAGCAGCATTCGTATGATCCACTTTTTTATTCACTTTAGTTAAATGAATACAACATAAATATTTTAGAGTGAGTTCTTCGCAGAGTGACAAAATAAAAATTAATATTTTATATAAAATTCGTAAATTTAAAGTATAATGTTTCTGAAATTATAATATTTTGTACACATATTTTTTAATTTAAAAACGAAGGAAATTTAAATATCTATTTTAAACCTTGAAATTATGGGAGCAAAAAAATTTCCAATAACTTTATAAAATGGGAATTTTAATAAAAGGACAGGATTAAAAAAAAAAAATTTTTTTTAGCATATTCAAATAGAAGAATTGTATGCTTTTATTTGCTCAAGGATTGAATGATTTTGACGACTCACAAATTTCCATGTTTCTTATTCCCATTATTTTCAGTAATTCTGTTTAACAATAATTCATAAGAATAATCACTGTAACGAGTGACTAATAAAGTACTCGTCAGCGAAAATTTCGTCTGTGATAGATTCACTAATAAAGCTATTGTATTACGTGAGACGGAATTCCGAATTCTATTGTGAGTTGGAATACCAGAAGTCTGGTGATAAAATCTCGTCTGCTAAATGAAAGGCTCACAATCACGGAACTTAATTCTACTTAAGATCTTGAAACTAATGAAATATGATTCGAATCCTAAATATGCAAATTTGGTGAAAAGGCAAAACAGCTCAAGATCGTATTCGTATACTGTTGCTAAAATAGCCCTTTTATTATTTTGAAACAGGATCTTAGTATAGCTAATCTCAGCAAACCATTATAGGCTATTTTATAAAAAGATAAATAGCACTCTTGTGCAAGAAAATGTAAATTGTCACGAATTTGTAACATTGCTTTCAGAAAATATAAAGCTTATCTCTGAAATGAGGAATTTTCAGATATTCTTAATGAACGGAGGCCAAAAAAGAACACTGAGTGAATGCAAGGGCAAGGATTCCAGACCTTGGTGACAATCTTGGTAAAGAATTTAGCGACAAAAATTATGAATCGAGAAAGTACAAGAATTACAGCATTATCCAAAATAGGAGCCAAGATTCGTAGATTCTTCTAGAAATTTTTTACCTCATCATGGGGATTATATAAGTGGAAGCGCATACATGAGTATTAATTCTCAATTTGGATTATGAATTGCTGAGTGAATTCTCTAGTTGCACTTTGAGTGCCATTGTGCCATTTCTGCTGTTTGACACATTTGTATCGCATAGGCATCTCTAAGACATTCTCCAGGGACCGTATGTATTTAGGGAAACTGCACATTATTAAAATCATTATAACTACAGATCACAATGCATTTTAGGAAACAAAACTAAAATGAGAAAACTCATGAGCGGTCCTTAGCAGATAAAATCTGAAACAAGAGAAAACTCGTCAACGGTACGCAATGCATTAATAAAGAATTATTGCTTATGTGTGCATTATTGATTTTTCAAAACAAGAATTTTGAATTTTCGCTTAGCTGTATTTTGCAACTAGTAAACTGTCTTTTCTAATGAAATGAAGTATCGTTATTTATTTTTGATTTACCATTATTTACCCATCGGACGATTTCCGTAACAATACGCAATTCTGTTCTGCTGATCAATTTTTCTGCAGTCGTTATTAGGGCACAAGACACAGATAAGCCAGATCAAATAGAAATAAATTTTTCTTGAATATTTCAGATGACAAAAAACTAATACTAAGCTCAAGTTGTACAACATACATATCTGCAAACGTTAAAATTAAGATTCTAATTAATTCACACCAACCCGAGTGATGTAGAATATTATTTCAAATGATCTTAGGTTTGTCTTATGGTACAGTGAGATAAGATACTTCTTGAAAGCTGGCAATATCGAATTCAAATTCAATTATATTTACAGAAATTCTCCTTTCTTCGGATTTTTTTATGCGATCATCTGTTCTATTGAGGTCTTATTAAAAGTAAAAACTCACTTCTTGGCCACAGAAAAGACGTGAAAAAACATTGCGGATTGTTCAATCACAGTTTTACACTTCATCAGTTTCAAATTAAAATGTACTGCGGAAAAGAATAAAAAAATAGAGTCAGCTACATCGCATTTTGTAGCTAAACCATGCCTTCTTAAATAACGACCGTCCTTCATAAATGCACATCTAGGTTTTACAGACTTGAAACTTGTTCTGCTATTATACGCATGCTCTGCTTTTTCGTATACGGAGTACATAAAGGAAGTATATTGTAATCGTCAACAAAATCAAATGAAGATTTTGATGAATTTATGCTTGAAACCTTTCTGAGTGAGAAGAATTCATTTTGGAATTGAGTGGGAATAGGATGACTTAATTGACACTATAAACTAATCGCATGAAATTAAATATTTTCTCCATCAAATTTTAAACGAAATCTATTTAGACGAATACATTTTCCAGACTACTCTAATGCAAATGAACATATGAAACATAAAATATTGGATGCAAAATATTTGGTACATAGATTTGGCATCTGCAGTTAGATTCCTTTCAAACGTCGAGCCAAATCCCTCACATGTTGGCCATCTGTCGGGCTGTACATTCGTATGCATAACTGAAAATCATAATGACTTAATAAGTAAAATTTTTATGTGATTTTTGTGATTACAATGGCTGTAACAATGGGAATGGAGTTCACAATATTCTTTTGTATAAAATTGTTTTCTTTTAAAAGAGACAAAATAATGCCTTTTTTTTTATTTTCAAAATTATTATCTCGTCGATGAAGTTAGCGTAGATAAACCGCGTGTTAACTAAACCTTACATCAGCTTTTACCCACAAGACTCAAAGCTTCCCGATTTAGAAAGATGCAGAAATTATAAGAACATTCTAGAACAAACGAGAAATAACAGAAAGTAAATCAATAACAAAACAATTTTGAGGTAATTTACCTGCTGTCAGAAACGAACTTACATTCTACCACTGAGCCATTCAGTCCGAGTCAAGACAGAATAAGTTTCATTATAATATTATTATGGCAAATATATGTTGGGCATACAATGAAAGAAGTTCGACATATTGAATAATGGAAAACGATGCTTTATACCGCAAGTAATTACGAAGCAGATATAAAGGCTTTGAGGCTGCATAGTACTTGTAGAAATTAGGATAACAAAGTGATAGCAAATTGCTCTTTCGAGAATATTTATAATAGTCAGAGAGCACATGCTTCGATCTATACTCCAGCGAGAGAACGACTGAATCTGATTCCTCGAGTAATGTAATTTTCTGACAATTATGGAATTTTACAGAGGAATCTCCAGATTTTGTGTCTAAATAGTAGTAGAGTCAAATTCCTTACATTTTTCAGAACCTTATTTTTTAACGCGAAATAGTACTAACCTATGCTTGACTCTAAAGTCGGGGATCTGTGGTGAATAGCATATAAGCCAGTTAACAACTCTTCTACCCGAACAATCGTTTTGGTATAATTGTTAAGTTACTGGACTGCTAACCACAAGGTCCCAGGTTCAATCCTCGCTCATCACATATCCCTACATTGGTGACCTCGGAAAATGAACCTTCAACCTTCGTAACAGCTGTTGTGGCGCCATCTACCCGCAACCAAAGTCGCCAGACACACTTGGCGCATCAGCACCCACACAAGCTCGCCATAACGCTTGGCGCTAATCAACTGGGTACAGGCCCATTTCAACAACAGCTTCTCAATACATCACCACTCAACAGTCATATCGTTCAACTCACTGGAGGGAGAGTACTGTGGTGAATAGCATATAAGCCAGTTAACAACTTTTCTACCCGAACGATCGTTTTGGTATAATTGTTAAGTTACTGGACTGCTAACCAAAAGGTCCAAGGTTCTATCCTGCGCGCATCGCGTACCGCCTCAGATCATTGACCCGGAATACATTCAGAATCCCTAAGATTCGCTGTACATCTGTCTTTGCAATGATGAGATTAGCACTGCAAGGAAACAGTGTTATAGTCTTAAAAATATTAAAATTACGCACTTGCATCATTTTCTTTTTACTTCCTTATAACAATTGAATTTTTATGTATCAATATATGGTACTGCATTAAATCAACTGTATTACTCCAAATAACCTGCGTGAAAGTGATAATAGAAATGCCATTGCTAGAAATGTCACTCTCTATAAAGCTCAATATTTTCTTTTCCTTTCTTAGATTAGAAAATGAATTAGGTTATTGGTAACTTTTGGCGAAAAAATCTCATGTTATTTTTCCTTTCACATACATTTAATTCTTCTCAAGTCCAAGCAGAAACAGCCCACAAACGCCTGGTAATTATAAAACTTCATCAATGACATCACAAAACCGTAAAATCCAATTTACAATCTAATAACATCCCATTTAATATTGGCCCACGTTAGAAACCGAGAAAGTCACATTTAATGGCTCAGTGTCCTGAGCAATTCCATCCTAAAAAGGATCACCCCATAACACCCAAAACACTGTCCAGGACATCACAGTTTCTCTAAAACAAACAAAAGCGTCGAATTAACGCCGGAACGGAATTAAACTTAACAAGGAGAAAACGTCGTCGTGTTTGAAACGGAACTTTAGGGTTTGGTTGGGAGGGGGGAGGTGATATCTAGCTCGAGCCAGGCTTTAATTAGTCCCTTGTTGTCACGTGGCAGATATCTTGCAGCTTCCAGGTCCAATCAGTGAAGCAGGAAGTAAGCTTTTCAGAGAGATCCAATCTGTCCGGAAGCGATTCCATCTTCAAATTCCTGCCTCGCTTTCGCTCAATTGCGCTCTAATCAGGTTTTTATGAAAGACAACTTCATTAGCGAAAATAATTTAACTGCGTGAACTGTTTAATGGAAAAAGAAATCCTAATAGCTCAGGAGGGCTCCGTTAATTTTCAGTGTTGACTTTGATGGTTTGGGAGTAATGGTTAGCTAAGAACTATGAAGGAAAAAAAATGTCTTTTTTAAAATTGAAGATAATTTTAACTTTTTTTAAAATCAAGTTGCGTGTTCAAATAAATTATACTAAATATATTGTTTTTATTCTCCAGCTTGATATCTCAGAGAGATAAATTTAGCAAAATAAATAGAGGATGGTGAACTGTTTTATGTTTATTCCTAAAACTTTGAAAAAAAAAAAAGAAAGAAATGGGAATACGATAGTAAAGTTTAAAAAAAAAACTAATTGGAAACAAAGATGCTTACATAAAACTCACAAGAGATTTTTTATTCGATTGTACTAAATATTGTTTAATTGTGATAATATGGCGTTATAAGAAAAAAAAAGTATTTGGAATTCAACGATGGTATCTTTTTGATGCTTTTCTGATATTGAAAAAGGAATTATTATTTTGCTTTTGTTATATTTGAATTACAAATGGATGTTGCGAAACGATATACTTAGAATATGGTAAAAATACAGTTAAAGAAAAGAAAACCTAATGGGAGTGGTTTCCTGGAAAGTTCTTTGCATACCTCCTTTCACTTAGTGATCTTCGGTAATTGATATTGAGGAACAATAGTTACAAAATATAGATCTATGGCATGAATAGCATTATCATGCAAATATGTATTTTGCCGTTTTTTATGACAAATTGAAATCAAAATTTGACACGAAACTACAGTGAAGTTACATGATCACGTACCGAATTTCAAAGATTGAAGCCACTGCGTTTATATATTATTGTGTTTATATGAATGCAAAAATGCAGAACGGCAGACTGTCAATCCTTCGAGAGATTTATTTCAAAATATTTTCCAACTGTTCACCAGATTTTATTTATTGAGCTCTTTGTTTTTTATTTACTTATTAAGTTCACATGTACTTGAACATGCAGAAAGACAGACAAACTTCCTCTGAAGGGCTTCCGTTCAAAATTTGATAGAAATCAACAAATCTGGTCTAAATGTTATATCATATATCAAATTTCATATGTCTAGCTCAAAATGTTTTTGAATTATAGTGTTTGCAGACAGACAGGCAGACATAATGCCAAAAATGTGTTTTTCGAATCTAGAG
>JAPMOR010079018.1:195280-221567 GCA_026543865.1 Argiope aurantia | reverse complement strand
CTTTATATTTCTTTATACTTACAATAATTTCTTTATACTTTATATTTTTTATATTTACAATAATTTCTTTAAACGGATACAAAAATGTAAAAGATAGTGTACAAAATATTTTTTGCAATTTGAAATGCAATAACTTAAGAATAAATACACATACTTTTATCAAAATATTTTATACATGTTTGAAATTTCATTAACAAATTTCAAAAATAAAATAAAATTAATTAAAAACTTTAACGAAAGGAATTTAACTCATCACAATTTTAATTTAACATAAACAATGTTCATCAAGATATGCGATATCTTTTAAGAAGATGAAACTATGATCTAGACAAAAGGTACCGTTTTTTTCATACGATATAATGTTACATTTTAATTAAGTTGTTCGATTTCCGTGAAATTGTTTGATATGTCTTTATAAACAGACTCACAAAGCGTTTGAAAAGCATTTTTGAATTTTTTCCTAAATTTAAGCTAATGAGAATTTCATATATTTTTGCAATTTCTATCTATAGAACCTCTTTGTAGATATCACGATCTCTTTCAAATTTTGTACCTTTTGATCTTTACAAATAAGCTTTTGAATTTATCTTTAGAATATTCCGATGTAGCAATGCTATTTGAATTGTAGCAATTTTATTTGAATTGTAGCAATTTTATTTGAATCAAGCAATGTTAGTTGAATTGTAGCAATGTTATTTGAATCAAGCAATATTATTTGAACTGTAGCAATGTTATTTGAATCAAGCAATGTTATTTGAATTGTAGCAATGTTATTTGAATCAAGCAATGTTATTTGAATTGTAGCAATATTATTTGAATTGTAGCAATATTATTTGAATCAAGCAATGTTAATTGAATCAAGCAATGTTAATTGAATCAAGCAATTTTATTTGAATCAGCAATGTTATTTGAATCAAGCAATGTTATTTGAATCAAGCAATGTTGTTTGAATCAAGCAATGTTATTTGAATCAAGAAAGTGATTGCTGAAAAATAAAATAAGCTCAAACTTTCTTATTATCAATTCTGTCCTATTAATCTATTTAATAAAATATTCTTGCTGCTATAACATTTTAAACAAACAAATATTCTACACTTTTACGACTAAAATTGAGCGAATAATGAAAGAAAAGTAAACTTCAAAAATAGCTTGTAAACTCAGAAAATTAAACTTTTAGATAGGTTTGCTTCCATTTTTGCTTTGAGGAGCTAAGGGATTTCAAATAACAGTTTTTGATATTTAATTAAATTATTGAGTAAATTGAAAAATATATTTTTAGCGAAAATATCAATTATTTTTTAGAATTCAATATTCTCAATTTCTGAACAGATTTCTTTGTAAAATACTTTGAATTTTACTTCTAAGTTCATTCTTCGGGAAATTGCACTGATTTATATATTTACATAATTTTCATTTTAATGCTTTTTTTACGTCTTAAAATACAATTTTGTCTATTTCTGAACTTTTTAAAATATTTTTATCCTCATAAATTAAACTTCAATGCATATAGCTTTATTCAAATTTAGTACAATAATTTCCTCAATATATTCTGCCGGTACTGAGCAACAGTATAAGAAATCTGTCCATTTACGAATATTCAATATTCGTTAAAATACTTCAGAATTTCATATTTTTAATCATTTTAACCCTAGAACATATGACGGTTTTTTTAAAAAGGATTATATGTGCTTTTAGTACCTAAATACAATAAAGGAAAAATATTTTACATTTTTACAAAAATTTTACAAAATATTTTACAAAAATATTTTGTAATAATTTTTTTTAAAAAAAATTTAAAATGTGCCAAATAGCTACATTATGAATTAAACTATATCCCAGTGGTAAAAATCACATTGCAATAATTCTGCAATAAAAATGGAAGTTCTTTTTCATCAATATATTTTTATAATGCAAAAAAGAAAATAATAATAATAATTTGATAGTATTTTTAATGGTAGAACTATTCACACGACAGCCATTTTCCGAGCTTTCCAACTTTCCAATCTAATTCTAATATCGCAATTGCCATATATATCGGTCTTTTCTACAAATGTTTATTAAAAATAATTTTTAAAAGAATTTCAAAATACTCATTATTGCCATTTAGAACAGCTATGTGAAGCTTATAAATGGACAAAAATTTATAGCCAAATGGTTACACGATGCACTGTAGGGTTAATCCTAATAATTAAAGACCGCATAGCAATAAAATTTATTTCTTAGTTTAGGGTAACATAAATTCTTAAGTAATCTGGAAAATCTTAAATAAATTATTTGATAAACTTTTAGACTAGATGAAGTTTGTTATATATATTTTTTTAATCCTAAAAATACAATAACAAAACACGTTTGATAACTATTAGCTAATATGTTTTAAACTGAATAATAAGTAGTTTTTCCCCATTTACTTATTGTATGTTACACAAGAATTCAAAAATATAAGTATTTTATAACAGTCTGAAAGGCATTCAACCCGAACGAAGTCGTATATTTTAACTCAGCTGAAAGAGTTGATGTTTGATATATTCCGAAAAACTGTTTCAAAATACTACGAAAAATGTCGTGCATTAAATCCAAGAAATGTTTTCAGCAATCGAATGAACAGCAGTGAACGCAGGAAAAGAGTACTTTGAAAGAACTGCAACTTAAATCTGTATGGCTTTCATAAATACGTTCAGCAAAATAAAAATCCATTCCAGAAACTTACTGACTCAAGTACTATTTTGATTTCCTTTTTATTTTCATGAATTTGAAGTATACAAAGGGAAAATATTGTAATACTCAAAAGATTCGAACTCGATTTTCTTGGATTTCCATGCTTCAGACTCTCCCGAGTCCGAAAAACAAAATATTGGTTCGAAGTTTGTCAGTTTGAGTTTGAACACAATGACTCAAAAACGCTTTGAGCTAGATGGATGAAAGTTGGTATATGGATTTTACACCAACTTTATAGATCTTTGAACAAAATGCATTTAGAAGAAATTTGCCTGTGTGTCAGAAAATAAAAGAGTAGAATAATTAAAAAATGTAAAGAACTACCTAGATAAAAATGTTCTGCATGTTACTACAACTAAGACTAATTAATTTGATAAAGAAGCATTATTATGGCCAGTATGTTAAGACTAATTAATTAATTAATTAAGTAAAAAACATTGTTCAATGTGTTCTCCATAACAATTCTCAATGTTGCAACAATTAAGACTAATCAATACTTATATAAAGCTCAATGTGTGTGTGTGTGTGTGTGTTGGCGCTCTACAGAAAAGATCATTTGACATACAGCTACCGAATTTGGTACGTGTATAGCTTGGAGGTCGAAAATGTGCACCTGGTGACCCTTTTTTGAAATTTTAATTATTAATTAGAAACTAACTTTCCCGCCAAAGAAATCATTTCTTTCCCCACCGCCAAATGAGTAAGGCTTCAGCATTCCCCCCCCCCACGCTAATGAGGCTTAGGCTTAACATTTTTCGGCCGAATATTTCAAGCGATTCTGTTTATTTTCTTAATGTTTGATGCATTTAAAATTAAACGCTGTTAATTAATCGATCTCTCAGATTCATTCTGAAGTACTTCTGAATTAAAATAAAACAGAATAAAGGAAATTAAAAATTTCTAATCTGCATAGCGTTACCCTAACTGGCGTAGAAAAATTCATGCATTTGCATTACCGTAACTGGCGTTGAAAATTCACGCATGCGCATTGTGTTCTGATTGTTTACATCTATTTTCAATGGAAGCGGACTACATTTAAATTATTTTTAGGTTAGTTGTATACCTTTGTAATTAAATTGTATTTATGTTAGTTTAAGTTCATCGTTTTTTAAGTAATTTTTTAACCTGTTTTCGACCGATTATTTTAAACGATTATGTTTATTTTCTTAGTGTTTGATGCCTTTAAAATTAAACTTTGTTAATTATTAGACCTGCTCATGATTATTCTGAGAAAATGTGTTGAGAAATTCTTGTGATATTACATAAATTAAGAAAGATATTCTTTAGTGCCCATAAAGTTTAAACGCTCAGTGACTCTGTTATCAGTAATCATATTATGAAAAAATGCTTTGTTTCAGTAAAAAATATTATTAGATTAATTGCAGATTAATCCTTTCCACTTTAATTTAAAGCATAAATTCTACGGGAGCTAACAGAAAATTAGAGAGATACAGATTACGTTATGACTCAAGGCCTTTATAATACTATGAGTGAATTGAAATTTGAAGTTTTAAAATATTTTAATGAAGACGCTATTAAAGTAGGAATTACAAAAAATATTTAATTATTAAAATTTAAACGAACATTAAGATTGGCGAACCGGCTGGTCGCCAAAGGAGGCTAGTTAATTAATAAACTGATTTAATGAAAAAGGCATTGTTTGATGAGTACTCCCATGGCAATTCTGAATTTTGAAACAACTAAGACTAATTAATTAATAAATTAATTTGGAAAAAGGCTTTTATAAATGAATTACTCATAACATGATTATGAGTAATTCATTATGGATTCATAATCAACAATAGATTTTTCTTCTCATGAGAACAATTTTAATCTAGGGAAATGACAATTTCTACAACATTTGCACTCAATAACCTTAATTAACCTTACACCAGTGATTATAATACTATTTACATTCATAGGATCGTATCAACATTTGATTAGTTTTCGTTCTTCACAGTAACATGTATAAAATGTGATAATCAACTGGCTTGACAAATGGTACAAACAAGTGAGAGTGACCTGCCCGAATTTTTCTCGCATTTGCCGCAATAAAAGTCGTGTCTCTCTAACCCGGCACAAAATGATGGTCCTTGAGCGAGGCCGAGAGTACTTTGCATGGCATTGGTGAAAATAGTTAAGAAATATAGATCTTTGGCATGAAACGAGCATTTTTAATGAATCGATACGTATTTAAAACGTGATTTTGGAAAACGAATGAAATAAAAATTTGGTATCGAACTAGAGATGGAATCACAAGATAACATATCGAAATTCCTTGGTTTAAATTATTGAATTTAAAAGTTATTGTGTTTACACGCATACAAAAATATGGAAAAACATATTGCTCAGTCTTTCAGTACATTTATTTGGCTCAAAACTGAATAAGAATCTATAGTGTAAGTTCCAAACATATGTATCAATTTTTAGGTATCTATAGTGGTGGCCAAAAGTGTGGACATTTTTTGGAAGTTTCATGTTTTTCAACTTTGCGTGCTTGTAGAATATAATAATTTTCACTTAAATACAAATGTTTATATATCAAATTGAAGGTAATTTAATGTAGAATTTAATAACATAAACAGTATTACAATATCTGTATTACAAAAAAAGTTACGCTCATTTTAGTAAGATCTATTTTAGATTTGCATTTTTTAGAAGTGATACTTACACATTCAATACTTAGTAGAATAACCCTTATTTTTTAAGACAGCTTCACAGCGTCTTTTCATCGAGTGAACGAGTGTTTGGAGTTCATCTTTCGTAATCACATGATTCAAAGAATCAATTATAGGTTCAATAAGTTGTCTTTTATTGGATGGACGTTTTTTTCGTACAAGAATTTTCAAACGTCGCCACAAATTTTCAATTCTATTGAGATCAGGCCTGTTTCCTGTCCATGGTATACATCTATGCCTTTATTTTGAAACCATGCTTTGCATACTTTTGCTATGTGACATGGAGCTGAATCCTGCTGAAAAATAAATGGTGCTTTGTTGGGGAAGAAATCCCTGATGGAAGGTATCAATTTTGGTTCCAGAACAATTTCGATGTATTTTTTGCTATTCAGGATGCCATCAATCACTAGAATTCGGCCCACACCATCTGCAGACATACATGCCCAAATCATGACATTTGTTTTTGTTTTTTTAGTTGCTTCAATGCAATCAGGATGAAGCGCTTCACCTACTCTACGTCTCACATACTTTCTACCATCACTACCAAAGAGCGATATTTTAGTCTCATCGCTCCAGATTACTTGCTTCCATTGATTTTCTGACCATTTAATGTGTTCTTTTGCCCACTTAACTCGTTTATCGAGTTGCTTTTGATTTAAATATGGTTTTTTCCTTGGAATTCTAGCTTGTAGTCCAAATCCTGATAACCTTCTTCTTTTTGTTCTTGAACTTACTGCAATACTCGCTGCATTCATTTCACATCTAATGGCATCTGATGAAATTTTTCTATCTTGAAGGCATAGCCGTTTAATTTTTCTATCGGCAGTAGCAGTTGTGCATTTTTTTTCTGCCTGGTTTGGCCTTATTTTCCACTGATTTCGTTTTTTCATAACACAAACAGAACTTTCGTACACCAGAACAAGTCACTGAACCACCGCCTTGTCTTGCAATTTCAGCATAAGAGAGGCCATTTTCTCTCAACATGACAATTCGACTTCTTTTTGTAGATGTCCAATCAGTTCTTCTTGTTGGTGTTGTTTGTTTAAAATTAGTTTAATTTAAAAAAAGAACTTAAAATATTCAAAAACAGCAATACTCTATTTAATTGTACTAGTATGCATCATTCCGCAAAATATTTCCACAACAATAACTCTTTTACCATCCAAATAACCTAAATTATAGTTACAGACATTTGATGGGTCCTCAGAACAGTGTTTGTGATTGGCTAGTACGCGTTTATTACAAAACACGTCATTATTCAAAACGATTTGTGTTTTGATTCATGTTTTTTGTTCTACTAAAATGAGCGTAACTTTTTTTGTAATACAGATATTGTAATACCGTTTTTGTTATTAAATTTTACATTGAATTACCTTCAATGTGATATTTAAACATTTGTATTCAAGTGAAAATTAGTATATTCTACAAGCACGCAAAGTTGAAAAACATGAAACTTTCAAAAAATGTTCACACTTTTGGCCACCACTGTAGCTCTTTAGATTTTGAAGCTATCAACTTCACTTACATACGAACAGACATATTTCCTTTGAATTGGTTTAGTTTGAAATTTGAAGAGAATCTACAAATATGGTCATAAAGACATATGACAAATTTCATTCGTTTAGCCCAAAGCATTTTTGAGTTATCGTGTTCATAAAGAAACAGATAGACATAATGCTAAAAACGTGTTTATCGAACTCAGGGAATTCTGAAATTTGGAAATTCGTCAAATATATAGAAGGAAGTTTTAAAGATCTCTGTAAAAAATCATTAAAACATTTTCTCATTAAAAAGAAAGAGATTTTTAAAAAAATTTTATTTAAGTATTTACTTTTTAAATAACTATTTTCAATTTAAAAACTGTAATGAATTTGTTTCTAACACAATGTGGATAATATGTCTCCAAACTGTATAGGGTATTAGAACACTTTGGAAGAGAAGCCACAGCAATTTAAACTAAAGCACTCAATCTCTTGATTGCAAATAGCGTCATCCTGGGTCTACTGCAGTGTAACGTACAGACAATTATCCGACATCATCTATATATTGCAGCTAGTAATGAATTAAACTGACATCATCTATATATTGCACTATATCCACTAATATATATATATATATATATATATATATATATATATATATATATATACATATATAAACTTATAGCTTAATACTTAGTGGATTTCAAAAACAAAATTATATCTGCAGATTAAATTATTAAACAGATATTTAACTTTTCATACGCAAAGTTTAAAAATAAATGCAGTTTTAAAAAAAATATATACGTGATTACTCTATACGCATGTAATGATATCTCTTAATCTAATTTAAATCCTAATTAATTTCCTAATTTTATTTTAAATTAGCCCATGTTAATTCCATTCTAAAATAGTCTCTTAATTCCTGATCCAATTCCAACTTTTTTTTATTTAATTAGTTTTACACGAGATATACACAAAATACTATTCTCATCATTTTCTCAAGCTCCGAGTGAAAGGATGCTATAATCCCTATAAAAATCTCATATTAAAATCACTGAAGGGAAAATTTTCTGCCTCTTCTGCTCTTGTGTCGCGATGTAGACTTATGTCTTACCGTTTTCTATTTGTACAAATTACGCCTTCTAGGATGAAATAAATCGAAGTTAAACTATCAAAAGTTTCTTCTCTTTCGACAAACAATTGCTAAAGTATGTTTGCATTCATATATAACATTTAGGATATATGTTGGATTAGAAACTACTAGCTAAATACTCAGTGGATTCCAAAAGCCAAAGTATCTGCACATTAATTATTGAATCGATATTTAATTTTTCTTAAGCAAAGTATACAAAGAGAAGAAGAATTGTAATTTTAAAAAAATTAGATATGAAATTGTTTTTTAAGAAACATGTACATGATTTCTGATTGACATAGTTATAGAGTGACATTTTAAATCAAGAATGACAGTTAAAGAATATATGTAAAATATTAAACATATGTAAGATAGTAACTTTTTTTTAGAATTTCCATGATTAATACATTTACTTTTTGCTATTATAATGTCAAATTGCATTATAAATAGTATTTGGCTTTCCACAAGGATTGGTTTATTAGCATACAACATTTCTAAATAATTATTTCTAAAATTGTTGCAGTTGTAGAGTTAGTATCACTCTTCTAAATGGCTATTTTGGTACTAGAATAAACAAAATAAATTATTGATACATTTTCTTCCTGATTAACTCCTAATTAAAATTATTTTAAAATAAGATAAACGTTTCACTTTCACTCAAAAGTTATAAAAAAACTTAAGAATAACGTTAAAGACTCAGAAATCCAGCAATGTTGTATCGAATAATAACCTTTAGAAGCCTCAACAATCCAATTCTATTCTATGACAGACCACACAAAAGCTCTCAAGGGTCTTGAAAATCAATTTCTACTTTCCTTTACACTTTCCGTCAATTACTCTGTCTAGAATTCAACAATTTTACGAACATTTAATCTGAAGCATCCCTTTGGGTACATCTCGCCTCCACTGCAAAGGACCAATCGAACACTCCACTAGAAACCTGTGGATGGCAACATCCTCCCCTTTTCCCCACGCCCATATGCCAGGATGAAGTGCTGTGATTATCACCATTTTTGTGATTCTTTTTATGATTCGTGTTTCTACAAATTAATCACGGACCAGAATGTTTCTGCAGCACTGGAGAATTCTTGTCATTCAGCGGAAATTATTACTTGCACGTCCTTTTCCTAGTTTTATGGATGAGATAATTAAAAGAGCAATTGTAAAGAAGAATGGTTTGGAAAATTTTGTCAGAAGAAAAATATATTTTCATTATTTAGGGAATAATTTGGAATAAATGTGGAACATATAATCGTTCTAGTAAATGTTATTTGTAATCGTTTATTACAATGAGATTATTATTGAATTCTTTTGTATCCATTTTATGCAGAAAAGTTCAAATAAATTTTGTTTTAATACTGCAAACGATTTTTCTGATTTTTCTATTTCTTATTTGATTTAATAATGTACGATGAAAAAAATATATAAGAGTTAATGTTTGAAATCGTTTTCATATAATATTTTGATGTAATTAATTTGGATGGAATAAACAAATGTGCAATAGTAAAGAAATTAATTAATTCATAATAAAAAAAACAAGTATCATGAAAACGTTATTTCTGTAATCGTAAAAGAAATACATGATAAAATTCTTCAAGATTTTAAAAATTGATTACATAAGTTGTTTGTCTCAATTGAAAAGATATTATTTACATTAAATCCATTTATTTTTTTTGCAAATTAGGTCAAGTTTATAGTTTGCTATGAATACCAGGAAATATACAACTGTAATGTTCTCTGTGCAGACCATAATTTTGCCTCTTTTGTGGTGATGCTTTTTAAATGTATTTTTTAAGAAGTTTAATTACATTGATAATTTCTCTTAATACAAGAATTATGATCTTTTAAATGTATGCTATGATTATTTTGATGCTTACAACATGCCATTATTATTTTTAAGACTAAATGTCTTAAAAATAAAAATTTAACATTTTAATATAATTAAATTTAATCAGTTATCTGAATTCTCTTATATTTAAATAACTGATGTGTCTTTACGTTATGGATATACTTTTTTTTATGATTCTGTAAACATTTATTTCTGTGTTTTTTTGTATTTAGCAATCAGTGTTCTTCATTTTGTGCATTTTTAAAAAAATTGTATTCATTTTATTTCATGCACCATTAAAATTAAATTTCCTGTAGAGGGCATTTTGATATAAATAAATAAATATCTGTTGAATTCTTTTCTAGTTATAAGTCTAACATAATCACATGGAATCAGTTGCAGACGATTCTGCATACATTTTCTTTTAAGTGGACTAATATGTTTTTAACAATGGAAATTGTCGAAATAAAAAGGATTTTTTTCGGAAGTGCAATTTAATATTTAATAGAAATTTAAAGCTCGCAGAACTTATGATTTATTTTAATTATAAAACAGTAGAAAAATATTTGTTTTATAAAGTTTTTGTTTTTCAGTGGCAAATCGAATATGTGTTGTGATGCAAAAGTTTTCAAGTTCCTGGATACAACTCGGTACTTTCAGAAAAAATGATTTTGAACTATACCACTGCAAAATTAGTATAATATATGAGCATACATTTAATAATTACTGTGAACTTGTTTTCATAAAAATATGCTAATAATAAAGGAGTTAAGTTATAAAGAAGATAAACTCTTTTAGAATATTAAATACAAAGAGTAGTCCCGTATACTCACATTCTAACTTGTCTTCCGGCCTTCCTCCTTCTAGAAGGGACAAGTAGCAAACGATATCTTTCAACGGTACGCGAAGAGAATGCACGTCGACGTGACTGCTGGCTTTTCGGAGAGGTTTCAGGTCCACTAAAATATAAACCAACATATTATTGAATAACTTCATATCCAATAAATGTCAACCTATATACAAAATATAGTATATTCATTATGGATAACCTTAAATTCAAGTGCACGAAATATTCTAGTTAAAATCCAGCAATGCGTGTTTCTAAAGAAAGAATCTATTAGAATAACAATCCTACATAGCACAGCATATTGCAATAATAATACATCTCATATTATTGTAAAATATTGTATAATAATAGTATATCTCATAATATTGTATGCGAAATAATGGTATATTTCCTAATATTGTATGTACTATATTATATAATAATAATATATTTCACAATATTGTATAATAATAATATATCTCACAATATTGTATAATAATACATCTCACAATATTGTATAATAATATATCTTACAATATTGTATAATAATACCTCCCACAATATTGTTCAATATTGTGAGAGGTATTATTATATTATTCAATATTCAGGAACATTAGGGAATATTGAGAATAATGTCTATTATCATTGTGCAATATATGTGTCCTACTAGGGGTAGAAGCAATTGAAAGTACTAATAAACTGCTTGAATTTGCATCCACTTGATATGATAAACTAATTTAGATTCATTTGAAAGAGAAAGTAACTTGGCTATTCAGCTATCACCATCATCATCACATATTTTTTTAAACGTCTGTGACAAGCCCAGAAGTAATTGAATGCTGTAAATTATAATTATTGAGGGTTAGTTTATCAAATGTGATTTTATTTAAGAGATGGTGAAATTCAGATTTCATTTATTAAGAAGTCTTTAATCCCTTATTCTGGAGTATTTTTGTTTTTTCATGAATTACGAATTGATATTATTTGAAAAAAATGTATCTTTGAATATGATACCATTTTTAAAAAAATACCAAGTTTGCAAATTCCTGTTAATATTATGCTAATTTTTCTATCTTCACATGTTTTATTCCCCCTCCCCCAAAGATTACAATTCGGAACAGATGTTACATGGCCACGTACAATGTTCCCATATAATATTGGCCATTATTTTTGGCTCTAGGTTGTTATTATCTGAATAAAAATTGAGTTTTTAAGGCAAGCTTGAATAAGGTAAGTCACGAGGGATATTTGAAAATCATGTTATCTCCTTCAGATAAAATCACCCGTAATCTTTCAAATGAAATAATGTAGTAATAACAGATTTAGAGTAAAATCGACAGTCAGATGGGATCATGTGTCTTCCTCCTGCGCACAGAACTTTATAAAAGTATGATATCTCTTTTCATTTTTTTTATTTAAAGCGAAAAGAAACAAATAAAATCTGAATTCAAATATGAAAAGCATACTATGCAAAGGATAATATATTAAACATTTATTCAATAGGGCGTGGATTATCCTAAACTTCAAACACAATGATTTGCTACATAAAATCGTTTGTCAAATGTTAGCCATACAACCAAAGGAAGATTTTTTTTTGTATTTGGACAAGTCTTTGCATCAAGTCTTTCTAATCTTGTATAAAGTAGACAAATGTCAATTGACAGATGTCATGAAATGAAGAACAAGTTATAATATGCGTTAAAATTCTCTGTATAAAAAGAGGTGGTTATAAATGCACGTGGAATAATTTAATTGGTATTCCAAATCAAATAACATGGTAAAGAAAATAGAATTTCTTTGAAAAGAAAAAATACTTCATTTCAAATGTTCCAAAAAGAAAAGAATATATATTGAACATTTTGTTCATACATTTGTGTATACATCCATCATAGCCACTGAATAGTTGAATGAGTATGAATACTTCTCTTTTATTAAAGAACACAAACAATTACATTTTTGTTTATTATACTGTTTAGGAAATACAATTATCTTATTTTAATCATATTTCGATAATACATCGTTTGAGCGGTATTTTGTAGGAAATATTAAACGTTTTATTAAACTTGGAGCAAACCAGCTTCAACAGTAAAAAAAGGTAGCATTAAAAATTACATGAGAAATTGCTGCTTGTGGAACTCACCATTGTGCACTAGGACTGAGCTGTTGGACTTCCTGGAAGAGTTCCTAGAGACTTGGCTGTGATTGGGGGAGGAGTCAGAAGACTTTTGATCATTGTAATTGGCCGTCACCGTCACCATAGGATGAACAGAAGCACTCCCTGTAACAAAATCATAGATTCATTTATTTTGTTTATAAGGACTACTTAAGACTAAAAACTGATTTTTTTAGATGACACATGACATTTGAAAGGCTCCTTCAAGCAATTCGAAGAAATTTGTTGTTATTCTTTCATCGAGGGGGATCTAGCCTAATAAGGTTTATGGTTAAGGAAACACCTCATTAGTTGGTTTATACTTAAAAACCATTTAATACACAAAGTATTTTGGAAAAGAGCATAAGGAATATCTTAAAGACTAATAGAAGTGATTTTTCCTTAGAAACCAGCTAATAGAATAGAAGTTCCCTTTAGAGAGGTTTTTTTTCTCGTAGAAGCTTTAAACAAAATCTTCATATTTCATGACACAGATCCTTTGTTTTGAATAACATTTTACTCCACGTCGATACATTTGACTAGTGATACCAGAGTTTTTTGCCGAACATACTCTTAAACATGAGACTTTGTCCAAAATTTTTGCTATACATACCATCAGTTATAAGGGTTAATCAAAAGTTTTTGTCACACATAGCATGAGTCAGCCATAAGGATTTTGTTAAACATTTCACAGCCATAAAGCCTTATTAAAAGTTTTGGTCAAAAGGCCTTCAGTTAAAATGATTTACCCAAGGATTTTAACACTCATACCATCTGCCATAAGGTTTTATAATCATATTATCTTCCATATGGCTTTATGAAAATATTTTGTTGTATTACAACGGAATCCGATTATCTTTGTTCCCTCAGATGCAACAATCTTGTGAACATAAACCGAATCTGGAAAGAGAGGCTACAAAGGACCCATTCCACGTGTGTTCTTTTGAAATTTATTTTAGAAATAAAAGTAAGTTTAATGTTCACTTGATGTAAAAATAAGACATGTCGCCAACACGTTATTGAAAAGAATAAAGATCTTCATGTAACAATATTAGCATCAGTGGCGTGTCAGTGTAACTGTTTAGAAATATTATCACCAATAGCTTGTCAGGGTGACTGTTCAGTAATATTATCGCGAGTAGTCTGTCTGGGTAACTGTTCAGCCATATTATCGTCAATAGCCTCTCAGCGTAACTGTTTAACAATGTTACCATCAGTAACCTGTGAAGGTATCTGTTCCATAATATTATCATAGTAGCCTACCAGTGTAACTGTTTAGCAATATTATTAGCAGCAGTCTATTAGGGTAACTATGATAATATTATGGAACTGTTAGAAACTTGTTCCCTAATAACTTGAGTGTCAGCAACTGGACAATTAGGCCCGTTGTCTCTTTCGTTTAGTTTAGTTATATTAACGTCCCGTTGTAAAGCAACACGAGGGCTATTTTGGGACGGACCTCGTAATTTTGAACCGCTGTCAGATGACGAGGACGACACCTGAGCTGGTACCCCCCTCTCCACACCTCACCAGTGGGAGGACGTTTGGTCATGACGGATTTAACATGTAACAGACCACCCTTACACGACGATTCTTCGGTGGAATCGGGTTTCGAACCTGAAACCCTACGGTTCACAAGCCTTAGGGTTTCAGGTTCTTGTTCGCGGTCCAGGCCACCGCGGCCCACGTTGTCTCTTTCCATCGCCTATGAGTTTATCTATTCTTTTCTTACCAGCATACCAAAAAACATCATACATAAATCACTACATCAAACTATATAAAAATTATACCTAGATTTGAATTTTTTAGGAGAACAAAATTCTGATGTGTTTATATCGAGCGGAACCTGAAGAGAAATTTTCGATACAGTGCCCATCCTGCTGTTATTAAAAGGATAACCCTTCTAGACAAGTATATTGACACTAACAAGTAATGTAGAATACAATCAATATTTCGCTCATGTTTCAAGAGCATGATTTAAGTTAATCTGAATTTATCAATATAAATCACATATTTCATTTAGTTTGAATTCAATTCAGTTCTCATAGTTACATGCCATTCAGAAGCTCCAAAAATAAGAAAATATCGAAACAAGGCTGAAGGATAGAGAAATAATTGCAGAAATAATCAGATAAATAATAAAAGAAGGAAATCTAACAAAGCATCTTTTTTCTCACGGCTTTAAAAGTCTGGAGAAAAAAACCAACTTCCCAACTTTCAAGATTACGAAGTTTTTTAATTGGACAGGGAACTATGTAGTCCTGTTTTTATCGATTTGATATATTTTTTTTTCTCCTCTATGTTGTAATGCTGTCGGTGAAAAGAATATTGAGTATATGACTCAAAAAAAATCATTAATCTTTTATGAAATGATTGAAAATCTCATTTTATTACATTTTTTAGAATAATTTAAAAAAGTGTTTACTTTTTTTTCTTTATGTATTTTTTATCATCGGTTTTATTCTATTTGCACTTTGAATCTCTTTTGACAAATTTAATTTATCTTTTTTCGTATTTGCACAATCGAAATTTCCTAATACATAGTTTTTCTCTTTAGGCACCAGAAAGGCAATCTATGGTTTTTAATTTATCTTTTTAATTTATATTTTTTCGTATTTGCACAATCGAAATTTCCTAATACATAGTTTTGCTCTTTATGCACCAGAAAGGCAATCTATGGTGTTTTAGACCGCTGTGACCTAGTGGTTTATGCTTCGTTTTTGTGACTAGATAGGTTCAGATTCTAATAAATATCCGCGAAAAATGTGCTTCTGGTTTAGTAAAATCTAATGTGTGAGCAAATGTTGCCATGTTTGAAAAGTAAAGGAAATATATAACACTGGTTCGGATGCCATTCTTGGCATCTGATCATTGATCATAAAATTACAAGGTTTCGCAACGAAATAGCTGTTCTACATCCGAATCGGTGTTCCTTTGTAATGGAGAATTAATATAATAATAATAAAAAAAACCTCACAAAACAAAACGGAAGGGTCCCCGTATAAAAGCGGAACAGAATCACCCTTTGCTCCATTATTAATGCTGAAAGACAAAAAATTGCCAACCATATCATTGCAGTTGATAAAACGTAGTGAATCTTGGAAAATTATAGACTTGAAGCTGGAAAGTTTATAGACTTTTGATTTAGTAACATCTAGCAACTAGTTTTATATATAGTGTCGTTTGCAGTGATATGAAAATCCTAGAATATTTGATGTAATAACAGTATTTTATTTCTTGAAAAAATACGGTCTATACGCTTAAAAAATGAATACTTCCCTAATAATTTGTGGCAGATTTATTCTTCGTTGGGATTGGGGGTTCAGAATTACGAAGTGCATCATAAAATAATCAACATTGCTATAAAATGCGAACAGTATTATAATAAAATTAAATGAGATATATTTTTAAATGGAAAACCAGTTGAGTTTCATCTAGAAGATTTTAAAAAAAACTTATTACGAATTTCAAATGACACTAAAAATGGTAAAGATTTCAGCTGATAAAAAAATGCTGCATCTTAACATACACATTTGTTTAATTAAAAAAATTAATATGATGAATTAAAAAAATTAATATGATATTAATATTTATGTTGCCCATTAAAATTTTTAAAAGAAAGAATAGAAGAATTGAATTATAAGATCAAACATTTTATTGGAAGTATATGGTTTCAATAATATGCATTAAGATAGTAATTCCATCTTTTTTTTCTCTTGTAAAAATACCAAAAGTCTTCTGATCGATTCGTTTATTTTAAAATACCATTTCTGCACTCACAGAAACATGAGGGTTCCGAAGACATAAAACGAAATTAAAAAAGAAAGGCTTGTTTAATTACAATTAAACTTAATCTTTTCTATTAACTAATGAAGTAGAACAAACTGAAATACACTCATTAGTTAATTCATAAAGAAAAATAAACATTTCATTTACCAGCAGTGATGGCTGTTAATGCAATTAACTGAAATTTATGATAATCGGGACCTAATTATGAGTTGAAGGAACTTTTAATTATATTGTTTGAAGTAAGCAGCCAAATTCCTGAAATTATGAGCAATGGCAAAAATTACATGCATATTTCGAACGAGCACATTTGCTGGCAAAGGATAAACAAATTAATTGAAAGACAATGTTAGTTATTTCAACACAGAGGTTAACATGTTCTTCGCTGTCCATATGAATGTGCTGTTTATATGAAATATTCCTTTGCAAGTTAAAACATTAATAATTCATTAGCGTATTTAATTAAATAGAATCTATTCTGGAGACACAAACACATGACTAACTTACTTGTGAATAATTTGTTTTAATGGCCCTCATCTTTCAAATTATTCAGTAAATATTTGTTGTATGCTTTATCAAATCATGTCTTTGATTTGGCGTCAGAGTTATATAAGAATCTATTTAAAGGAAGTTATGTATTAATAAGTAATAATTAAGTCAAAGTTATATGATAAACCTAATTGATCCTGTAGTTAATCTTTTCTAGTAGCTATAGCTAGTTATTCTTGTTTATTATACTAGACATTCAGAAATTATGCTCTATTTTCATTTTTTGCGCTATCGTGTTCTGAGTTCGAGATTTCGATAAAAATTTGATCTGAGATTTCACGCATGCGCGTCCACTTCGTTGAGTAGTTAAGCTAACAAAAAAAAGTCAGTTTTAGAGTCAATCAGATAGTGTTTTATCTGCTGCATGTTGAATGTATAAAATGCAATTTAAAAAATTGGATATCCTGCCGCATGCAATTAATGTTCTGCCAGCCTCATTATTAACACGTGGAATACAAAATCAACTGAAATTCCTCGACTGATTTGTAAAGTTTCCGGACAAAATGTGATGAGTGATTCGATGGTAAGGATCTAGGTGCGAAATTTCAATGAAGGATGTAAAACTGTTCAAGATGAAAAGCAAATAGGGTGGCGGTCCGTCGTTGAATATGATTTATTCACTGAATTGAAAGAGAAGATGATGGAGAAATAAAAATTAACCATTTTGATAGTGTCAATGCATTTTCTTAAAATTTCTCCTTCATTTATTTATCATAGCAGGACGTATTTTTCTACGGTGAAGTCATATAAAAGTTCGCACTTCCGGTAAGAAAAAACAAATGCTTCAACAATATTTTAAAAAATAATCTAATGATGATCTGAAAAATAAATAAGGATGAAAAATAATCTAACAAATAATGATGAAAGATAATCTAAGCATTGTGCTTGATTATACAAAAAGTGCTTTCTTATTAATCGTTTCCTTCTTTTAATTGCTTAGAGAAACTTACTCCTCGTAAAATTTATCTTATTCTGTAATGTAATTTAAACCTTTTTCCTCTTGTAAGATGACCCCCGGGGGTCGCCTCGAAATGAGGATGAGATGCTTCCGGCATGATGGTTGGATCTCGCTACCCTGGAGGGTTCACAAATAGGTGGGGTATCTGACTCCTCCTATCGTTGATGGGACGTACTTTATTCGGGAAGGGTTGTACCGTGTCCGGCGATGGCCCTTAGGATTCAACCACAATTCCCGCCAATTTTGCTCTTGCGGCGGTCCGATCATTCAGTATTCTTTATCCGTGTGTCTTTGGACGAGTCGGAGAGTCAGTGATATGATTTCCTCTTGTACGATGTTCAAGAGTTTCAAAATAATGTTGGCGCATGTGAGCGCAAATTGGTTCCATTTGAAGTAATATTTAAATTCCATTTGAAAAAAACATTAAATTAATGCAATACACAGTTCATTTCTAATTGTATAAATTTCAAAGAAAGTTACAGTATCACAACATAAATTACTAAAAAAAACAAAAAACACCCCCCCCCCCCTAAAAAACCCGCGAGTTTCTCAAATTTATGACACACTTAGGCAATGTAGTACATTTCTCCTTCTTTTATGCTCTTCTTTTTTTCTAAGGCATATAGCTTCTTGGAAACTTCTCAGATCAATTTAATATATTTAAAGAATTTCTTTCCATAGACAATGAGTTAATAGATCAGAATAATTAATTATCGTTATGGCTTTATGGCTTCCTTTTCAACTCATTTCTTTCTTTCATGTCTTTATTCGTGAGTTTCAGATTTAGCGTGGAAAATTAATGTAGAATAATTAATTATTCTTACCAATTTGCGATAATTAGTTGTCTTTGATAACATTTTGTGTGTATATTCAAGGATTCCAAAGGAATTGTTACTCTATAGATTAAACTTATCAATAACAAATATCAAACAATTCTATTCATTTCTAAGATTTTTAAATTAAAATATTTTCCTATTTAGAAATCAGATATCCCTTTTGTTGTATCTATTATATTCATTAAAAATGAATATTTAGGTACAAGCTATCATTATAATTGTGTTAAAGCTATCTATCATAAAAGTAAAAAGGTATTTGACTAAACAGATCTTACGTGACAATAGTGTTCCCAAGAGTTATCACAAAAATGGAAATATAATTTTTAAGAAACGATTCTTTGTCATAATTTATGCCGATATCTAACAATGAGAATGTTATTCCCAAGATTCAGAAATAATATTCTGACGCCATAATTCAGAATGATTATTTATATTCATGAATTCAGTAGATACGCGTAACATATTTCAGAAATTTAATTGTTTTTAAAAACTCAGACTAATTAATTATCTTTACAAATTGCGGTGAAATAATAATTCGCAAATAATAAATTGGTGTAAAAATAATTGCGATTTCCAATAGCAGGTAGTTGACCTAATATTTTTGTAATTATTTCTGCCAATTATATGATATATTTCTTGCTGAAAGTATTCGCTTTGAGAAATGAATAAATAATATATGAGGTATAATATGAGGTATCAGCTTTACCATAATTTTAAAACAAATTGAGAGTAATATTATCTAAATTTATTTTTATGATGTTGAATATACTATAAAGAGAGAAAGAGACAATTTTCTCCAAATTTCTCTTTTTTATTTTCATAAAGGCAAGAAAGTGGTTAATGATTACAGAGATATTGTTTTTGTTTAAGAAAATCTACCTTGGTATTCTGGACTATTTTATTACGAAAAGGGGTGACGAGCATTGACTAAAAAGAGAACATTTCCGGAATTTTTTGTTAGGCATGTGCTTGTTTAGCTATTCTTTTAGACTATAATTTCTATTTCTTTCAGTATCGAAGTATGTTTTAATTCGAAATTAATACAATGCAATTTATTACATTATAAAAAATAAGCATAGCCTCTACAATCTATCTTTTATCTCAACACGCATTTTGGTGAATTTAAATCGACAGACATTCCGTAAAAAACGTGGAAGATTCCCATATTTGAAATCAGAAAGTAGTGGATATTTTGATGATGATAATTAATATAATTCCCTTGTTAGAACTTCACTTGCTTTATCAAATTTGTCTATTAGTTTTATAATAAAAATGAGCAATATTTTAGTCAAACAATTCAAGTTAATAAAAGTCATAACTGTTTCGTTAACCATTCGAATGAATATACATCAGTTTAAGAGATAAGAATTCGAGTTTAGTTTAGTTTAGTTATATTAACGTCCCGTTTGAAGAAACACTAGGACTATTTTGGGACGGACCTCGTCATTTTGAACCGCGGTCAGATGACGAGGACGACATCTGAGCTGGCACCCCCCTCTCCACACCACACCACACCAGCGGGAGGACGTTTGGTCAGGACGGATTTAACGTGCAACAGACCCCCTTACACGACGGTTCTTCAGGAATCGAACCTGAAACCCTCCGGTTCCAAAGCCGAGACCTCACCACCAGGCCACCGCGGGCCAGATAAGAATTCGAAGTTCTTTTTTAATAATCAACAGGTATTAACAAAAGCTGGATTCTTCTAAAAATATTATAACTAAATTCTAAATTGATTGGAAAAAATTCAATAATCAGCGCAAATCAAATCTAAAATTTGCATTCCAAACATATTGAAAATGGTGTATTTTTAAAACGAATGATCCCTAGTGATTGAAAATGGATGAAAGTCTTTAAAGGTAGAATAGACAATCAGGTGGAATTTATATATTTTAAATGCTTCCAAGTCACCGAACGATTCTTTTAAATGTGCTAAAAAAAGTGAATTGTTCAAGAATTATGTTTGTCCTAATTAACGGAATATCATTCAAATATAAATTGACTCATCAAAATATATTACAGTTTAGAAAAGATATTATCTATAAAATTATAATATATAATAATTATTTTGCAAAAACCTTTCAGTGGTAAAAGAGACCATCATAACGATACAGTTAAAGGGACAATTTCCAAGAAGGGATACAAGGGTCAATTCCTTTTTTTGGAAAAGGATCAGTAAATTCTGTGAAAGAGGGGTGTTGAAGAAAGCAAAATCATAAAAATTGTTTGCCAAAAAGATAGCAGGTAGCGGACTCTTGAAAAATTGAAGACAAAAGCATCGGAAAGAAGGTAGCAAAACTTCGAAACAATGTTAATAGAAGCGTTGGTAGAAAAATTGCAAAATGTTGAAAATTAAAAAGCAAGATCATTAGATCATTGGATCATTGGACCAATTTTCTTAGAAAACATTCCAAGAAAATTGGCAAAATATTATCGAATAAAAACAAATACTATTCGTTTCAGGAACCCAGGATTATAACTTTTGGATGATTTTTCCCTGCAAATTTATTATGTCAAATAAGAAAGTTGAACGCATTTCTAGAGATCTCTGTCAGATCCTTAGCCTTCGCCCTGTTAGTTTCGTTTTTTTTTTTTTTTTTTTTTTTCAGTTATTCTTTCACGCACGAACTCACAAAGATCGACATCATATATTTTTGAACTTTACTATTCTGTTTCAATTCAAAATTCTCATGTTTATTGTTCGTATGATGAATTTATTTTTTAAGAAAATTTATCACTGCGCCGCCTTCTAATTATCTCCCTATATTGCTAAAAATGAAAACATCAGCTCCACCTCTCATCTCATCTTTATTTTAGTGAAATCAGCTTCTTCTGGTGCATACGTAAAAGCTTAGAATTTCACTGTACCTGATTAGAAAATACATCCTTGATCAAAGCTCTTAAATTGTTTCAAAATAAATGTTTCGTTTTGTAGAAAAAACAATCATTTTCACATCAACATAACAAACATTAGACAACAGCGAAAATGTTGTTTTATAGATTCTGTTTCAGAATCTTAGGACGTGATGAAAAAACGGGACCACGATTACACCTCAATAATTTCTAAAATATTTTCAATAAGTTATATCAAGTTTTATAGAAATAAAGTTTATAGAAATTTACAAGAATTTACATTTTCATATGAAGTTTTATAGAAATTTACAAACTGGTGACAAAACTATTGCGTCATTCCTTCCCACTTTTAGGGTGCTTTATTTGCTTCGTTAATAGACATAGATAATTTCGAATACGCTTTTATTTTGAGTCTTAGATCAAAATATGGAGATTAATTCAATGTCGGTTATTTTAAGAGAATGTGTTTTTGCCCTTTCTACCTTTGGCGACTAGCTGTTGGCCGGCAATATTGGTTATGCCTTATCTCGATTAAAATAAATTGATTATTTTGAAACCTTCAACAAGTGTTGCTTAATTTTTAATTAAAGCCGTGTTATTTAATTAGCCCTATTTATTTTGTACACGAACATTCCTAAAGGTGTCGGGTCCCACGACTTAGCAATATACTTTCAGTTATACTAAGCGATAATGTAATTCCAGTTTTAAATTACTCATATAAACTGTCATATCAAACAACGATAATAATCAAAATCTTTCTTCTTTAGTTTTTAACAGTAGAAAAAAATTGAAGTTTGATGAAACAGTGAAAATAATTCAAATTTCATTGCAACTATGAAAATTTATAAAAAAAAAAAATTCAAAAATTCTGGAAAAAGTTTACAGGTCAATTAAACCATTACCATTAAAAAGACAATTTTAAAAATTTGTAATGTAAAAATTAGCTTTTAAAATAATATTTGTGAGAGTTATAGGAGGAAAACGCGAATATTTCATTTAATTGTTAATAATTATAATTAATGAAATTTCGTCCAAAGGTTTACGTTTCCCCTCTCCAAGAAATAGCTGTACCAAATTTAAAAGCTCGAGATCAAACAGTCTCTCTTGTTCAAGGCCAAACTATATACACATATATTCTCCTTAATTATTAAAGAAAATAGTATATTATTGTGTCTATCGTAAAAATAAGGCGAAATTCAAATCCATTAATTGTAAGGAAGCAAAATTAATTTTTGAAATCCTATCAAAAACAAGGTACTTGGGCTAATAATCACCCACATCGCCGTATATATAAAGAGAAAGATCTTAAGCATTTTTACGCAGAAGTTCAAAACAATTTGTTGCCTCATTAAAATAAAACAACATATCAGCTCTGAATCAGCTAGTTTCACTAGAAATAATAATGAATGCTTTATTCAAATATTCAATGCATCGTTAAATTCTTCTTTAATTAGACTAATTAAAGCGATTTAAACATCATTTAAATTGAAAAAAAATGATGTAATGCATTGAATCCTCATTATGTATTGGTCGAATGCAAATGAGGGCTGTGCAATTTATACGAAAGTTTTAAACAGTTCTTTTTAAAAATTTCAATCTCCAACTATATTCGAATCTTTTAATTATTTTACAAATTAAAATACGAACTTCCAATAAATCGAATTTTGTATCCAATACCTTATCCTTATAACAAAAGTGTACGTAATTTAAATAATTATTTTATGCATTGCATCAGTTTTCGAAGTGAGGTTTCTAATCAATATTTGCCTTTTTATTCATTAAATATATAAAGAAGAAATATTTTAATTATAAATCTATTAGGTTTTGAGGAATTTTGGCGTTTCAGAATTGGGGCCAGAAAAGCAAATTTTAAAAACTATGTCTGTCTGTCCATGAGAAAGGCAATTACAAAAGGCAACATACAAGAAACAAGAAAATAGGCATGTGATATTTATACAAAAATTATAAGGTTTCTTTTAATTTTAGATGAAATGCATCACTAAAAAATGTGACAGTTTCGTGGTGTACATGTCAAAAAGATAATTCGAAAACAATGCGAGCTAGATAGATGAAATTTGGCATATAATTTTATCAATAGAATTATAGATATGTAATGTATTTTGCATTAAATTTTCCTATTATAAGAAAATGACTGACAGAAAATAGGTCACATTAGATATAAAATCGAAAGATGTTCTTTGAACTGTATTATTTTTTCCGTTTAAAAAACTAAATTTATTTCAAAATTGCTTTGAAATAAAAACCTTAATTTTATAAATATTCTTTTTTTAAAAATGGAACATTGAATATGCATTGCACTTGAAATTTTCTTTTTGTTTTCTTTCCAAATTCTGCTAATGCCTTCGGGTTACAGTTCATCGTTTGGATTCTCATTGATGTTGTTTATCAATGTTCGTAGATTATGCAACCTATATATTGAATCTTGAGTATCCTTGTATCTTGAGAACAATCAAATGTTGTTATCTTACCTAGTTAAAATATAACGCCGAGAATCGCATATATTTTGGGAAATCTTCACCTTTTATTTATTACTTCGTAGAATTTGCAGGCAGACACGTTAATGTCATATTTGAAAGTAAAGATTAATTACAATTCTTAATGGATATTGAAAGGATACCAAGTCAAGGAACCCCTTGACCTTACCGACGAATATCAATGTTCTGGAAAATACAAGATTTTTGGCTCCATTTATAATAAAAACCGATGCATACAGAAACTTTTATTGAATTCCATGTCACGTCACAGCCTATTGGGAAGTTATATAAACAGAAGTATTAACCAAAGGGCTGATTATTACTTCATAAACAATGACCGCATTACAAGTTGCTTTTGTTCTGCTGATAATATCTAAGTTTCCTTTTGGTATCTGCTTTTGTGTTGTTTATTTCTACAAGTGTTTAGTGTACATCTCGGGGTTTATTTTAATTACTAATGTTTCGTAGTTTCCTGTAGAATAAAACCCCGATTTTTATTATCCGTAGAGTTGGATTTTGTTTACCCTACACTCGCCAGATGATTTTCGTAACACTCACTCATTTCTACTTACATCGCTTTATTTATGATGATTGATTATTGATTAGGAAAATGAATTTTTTATTTATTTTTCATAATAAAAGTAATAATAAGAAAAATAGTAAAAATAGTTTTATTTAAATAAATTTGTAAATTAAAAAAAAATTAGAATGCTTATTATTTTTTTACTAAGAAAATAAAAAAAATGAACAAATCTATGCATAATTATTACAGAGTAAGCATTCCTTTTATTGTCTAATGCTATCCGCTTATAAATTGCACTTTCCTATCAGATAAATGAAAGCATGTCTTTTCAATGGCTTAAAATGGACAAAGAAAAATCACTCGAAAATTCCGAGTGGAAAAAGGTACTCTGCGAATTATTTCCAAAACATTTTCCTGACCTGATACAAAAGAGATAATTAGTCACGTTTATTTCATACGTCTGTTATAAACAAAGGAACAATAATCATCTTTAAGAGTCAAATTCAAATTTGAGAATAAACACAATAGAAATATCTCGCAGTTCATTAACATCCTAATGGCCTCATTGTGTTAGCAACTAAACTGAAACACCTATTCAAAGCAATGGCTTTTGAATGTAAAAGCGTTTCTAAAAATATAGAATTTTTGATGGAAATATTAGAGTTCATAATGACTGCATTTTCTCAAAATTCAAATCTAAAGTAATGAAAAGTTAGGTTTCCATAAAGACTGTCAGGGTTTTAACTGAACTTATGACACTCGCATTTATCGTTGCATTGTTATGATATTTATGACACATGTTAAGCAATACCATGATTTATTTTCTATAATTGATTCTATTTTTGGATTTTAGTTACATTTTCAGCATTTAATAAATGTATTTCCGAATCTTCAATGTTTTGTATCGCGTCTTATATACTTCACGCAATGGCTAAGAGTGGTAAAATGAGTTTCTGATTTCGATATTTCCTATGCTTCTAATTATATATTGTCTCTGAATGAATTTAAAATGATGAGAAAAGGGAATAATCCAATTTATAGTTATTAATATCTTTATTCAATTCATACGGCTTTCAAATGAGTGTTGATTAAAAATATTATCTGAAAATCCAAGCAAAGTTCTTTTTCTTTTTTTTGTGAAATTAAGTTTTTTGGGAGAAAATATTTAGATACAAAACATATGAATAATTTCCAATCTTACCTACATTTGAACTGGCATTTAAATTTTTAAAAAATCGAAAATGCACTTACTTTAATATGTTATTTATTATATTTTTGAACTTACACTCAGTTTTACCATGATGAAATAGGGTCGAACATTATATGACACTGTCATATAATGTTCTATATGACACTGTCAGCATGAGAGCAGAGAGAAAAAGGCTCTAATAGTTAATTATAAAAAAAAAATATTTTTTGGTGCAAAATCTCGTTTTTTTAGGAAAGACACTTATATAATTAAACGTAAAAGGCAA
>JAPMOR010079018.1:153897-189473 GCA_026543865.1 Argiope aurantia | reverse complement strand
GTTACAATATGATATATATTGAGTCACATTTAAATGATCAATTTGAACTACATTTCAAAATTGTTTTTTTAAAACAAACTTTTATTATAGAGCTAGATAGCAGAATTTTTATTTTAATTCATTTATTTTCTAATTTTTCATTTTGAGACGATTGTTTCCCAAATCCACTAATAGATAGCATGAAAGAAATAGAATAAAAATATAATTTGACTGATGATTAACTGATAATTAAACAATGAAAATATTAAAATAGTATATGGTGATTGAAAATATGCAAGTGTATAAAATTTCATTTCCCTAACCTGTTAGGAAGTAAGTAAAAAAATCGATAGCTAATTTTATTTTTACAAGCAGGAAAGATGCCAAATTGAATAAAATGTTTGAAAAGACAAAAAAAAGTTACTTGAGGGACATAATTTTCGAAGTACAACAAAATGAAATTCCCAATATCGAAAATTTTAATTGAGAATATTCAATTAAAATATAAGAAAAGTAAAAAGGTGTTCTTTATTTAAATGATAGCGCAATTAGGATCCACCTTGTCAATGAACAAATGAAGTCAGAAATATACCAGCTAAATTCCATAAATGACCATATCATGAAATAATGTCACAATATTTGCTATTTAGTTCAGAAGGCTATGAAAGTAGCATGAAATGAAACTAATTTGATTTTACATAAAACATAACTTCATTTTACAATAAACGATAGTTGTTTATTTACATTTAATTCTATAAAAATGATACCAATTAAATTGAAATATATGGCAATCATATACAGAAAGATTAAGTTTGGTGTAATTGTATGCAACCTTAATTTTCTTGCAAAGTATGCAATGTAAGTGTTATCAATTTTACAGCATCACAAATGTATGATGAATCTGAGCATTTTTTGCATTTTTTAACAGGATAATAATCATAATTAGTTTGGGTTCAATTCTTGTTAAATGATAAACTTTCCTTACCTGCTCTTCCCCTGGAGTTGGACTCGGAGTCGCATCTGTGCCCCAGGGAGGACGTAAGCTTCTCCGTGAAGCCGTGCAATTTCTCGGCCAGACTTTGGTGCTCTTTGGCGGGGGGCTCCTTTGCGAGTTCCGGGAGAGAGCCCCCACCTCCTCCCGCTGTCGTGTGGGACGTGATGGGGGCACACGCCGTCGTCGAAGTCACAGCGGCCATCTGCACAACACAAACACAGCACATTTTAATCGCTATATAGTAAAAAGTAAGATAATTAATAACACAATACTATAATTTGTTAATATTAATATTTAGATTCTGAGAGGCAAATTTCTTTCATCGTCGTAATCTTTGTTCATCAGTGGTATATGAGCTAAGTTTATATAGCTGAGGGGAATGAAATGGAAGAAGGTAATATACCTGGTGGGCAAAAAGTCCGTAAAAACTTTAAAAATTCATAAAACCCGTAAAATTAAGCAAAATAAAAATATGGTTTGCAGATTTAGCATCGGTAAATCACGGGATATTTTTTAGGAAAGAAAAAAAAATTAATTAAAAAACAGGCGATAGGTGGCGTTTCGTACATAAGTGAAAGAATAGACAAGCAAATAACAAAAATAATGTTATCAAATCTTTTATTATGGCAACATGTGTTCAACATGTCCACCAGCACAAGTGATTACCCATTGCAGGCGTGTCACAAATCCGCAAACGGTAGAGTGCAGTATGTATACATGACATCTCTCGGCGGATTGAATCTTTCAAGACCTAGAGGCTGGATGAACGGCGATCGATATACCCGGGATTTTAAAATGTCCCATAGCCAAAAGTCTACTGGTGACATATCTGGAGACCGAGAAGGCCATATAAACTTGCGACGTCTCCTAATGATTCTCTCTTCCCCGAACGTCAGTATCTGGAATTCCTTGACTGGAATAGCAGTTTGACTTGTAGCTCCCTTTTGCATAAACGTAACAGCAAAAAGCGCATATTTTCCCGCAAACATGGAACAACTTTTTCACACAGAACCGTTAAATGACCTGAGAATTTACTGTCACCGTTTTCCACCCATTTTCCGGACATTGTGTTTCAAAGAAGAAGGGTCTTATCATGAAGGAACCTAAGAACCCACACCACACTGTGACTTTGGAGGAATGCAGTGGTTTCTCAGAGTACACTTGTGGGTTTGATGTCACCCAGATGCGACAGTTTTATGTTCTAACGTCGCCATGAAGTGGAAAATTAGCTTCATCTGTCCACAAGATGTTAAGAATCCAGGAGGGATCTTGTTCAATTTTGGAGAGAGCTCATCTTGTAAATGATTCTCTCTCTACAGTATCCGATGCGGAAAGTTCATGGCAAGACTGTAATTTGTATGGATACTGATTAAGAACTCCATGAAGAATGTTGCGTATCGAGGATGGTGGTAATACCAAGCGTCTGCTAGCTTCTCAGGCACTGCTAGTCCCTGCCGCGGTTTCGAAACTAATGTTTCCATTTCGACAACAACGCGCGACGAACGTGTCTTCCTTAGATTTGGTCATCCGGACCTTACACGATTCTATAGTGATTCAGTTTCCTCAAATCACTGAACCAGTTTTATGAGGCTGCCACTGTTCAAGGTTCTTTGTCATTCTTCACATTTTTCGGAAATCGGAATTTACGCAGTGTGACAGTCGCTGATTCCTGTTTCAAGTAAAACAGCTTCATTAACAAAGCTTTATCTTTTCCACATAGCATTCTTGTTTACTTACATAACATGCAACGGAGAGCTGATTCTGGAGCAAGAGCGTAAGTATTTATAACGCCTGTCTCATTTGCATATTTCCAACTAAGTCGTCATATCGGCTGTTTATTTTATTTTATTTTTTTATTTTTTTCTTACCTAAAAAATTTGCGTGACTTATCGATGCTAAATCTGCAAACCCTTTTTTATTTTGCATAATGTTACGGGTTTTACGAATTTTTAAAGTTTTTACGGACTTTCTACCCACACAATATATAATATTAACCAGTACTATTCAAAATCTGGCAGAGCCAGTACCACACTACTGGTTGCCAGGGTAACTAACAGCTGGTTGCCAGCTCCACACTACTGGTTGCCAGCGCCACACTACTGGTTGCCTACTACTAGTTGTAAGCGATATATATAATATTAGCCGGCACTATTTAAAATATGACAGATCGACGAGAACTTTATCAATGAATTACATCCGACAATTCATTGCTATGGCTGGGTGCAATTTTGAACAAATTGTTGGCAGTTTTCCTGGTTTTCTTTCAAGATAAATACAGTTGTTGACTGGCTTTATCTGAAAGTCATCCATGAAGACTATTTGTCCCATATATTGGAACTCAGGAAGTTCTATTGCAGAACACTCCGTAGTCAAGTCCTGTTTCTCCTGAAAACTTTTCTAGAAGGCATGCAGCACTTATTTATTATCTACACTTTTTTTCGTTAAGATAGAAATATATATTTCTACCTTAGAGCTTTCATGGTAAAATTCCAAGTGCCCAGAAAATTTTCTAGAAAGGCAACCAATCTCAATTTATTCAATCTAAATCAAACTTTTACTTCAGTTTAACTTGAAAATTTTCCAGGACGACAACCCACCCCCATATATTTAACATCAAATGCTCCAAAGTTCAAGCTTGGTTTCCTCTGAAGATCTTCTAACAAGGATATACAATAAAGTCCCTTGCCTCCCCCTTAACTTCAGATAGTCTGCTGCTATATTTGTAGAAGTGGTCTAGGTATAGTAAAGTAATCATGTGTTATTGAATTAAACCGCCTATGGCGCACTCTGGTGGGAAACTGTGGAGTCACCCTTCCTATTTCGAATTCAGAACGAGATAGGGAAGAAAGGTAGTTTTCATAGATGTAGAGCATCATAGATTGGGTACAAAAAGACACCTTTTGAACATTAATGCGAAGAGTAGAATGGTTAAAATCCGCATTTGTTTTTTCGTGATTTCTTACACTGTCTCCTCAAGAGACTTGAAAGGAAGGTGAAATGAATATTGTGACTTTTTTGTGGACGGCAGACATGGCATTTTCAATAGGCAATAGCATGTACACGCAGTGGCATATACAATTTTCAAAGCAGCCATTACAGGATACTGGAAATCCTAGATGTTTTACCGACGTACGACATCAAATGCGGTTTGCTCTTAACTTTTTGTGTGCAATTTACAATGACATGATAATATTTTAAGATGGCATGTTAACAATGCATGATATTAACTACTATAATACCCAATTACAGTAATAGATAATTAATAGACTGCAATAATAATTAATGGAGAGCCTGCCGTTATTTAATCTTAGGAATCTATGGTATCAACATGACTGCTCACCTGTTCACAAGACATCAATGCATCAGTACATCGTTCGGGAACCAAATAATTGGGTATGGCGGTTTCGAATATTGTCCTCCACGTTAGCTTGATTGGATTCCACTGGGCTTTTACCTGTTTGAGTTCCAGAAACAGCAGGTGTATGCAACCCCTCCGAAAACATGGCTGAACCTTAATCGATGAGTTACAGAAGGTTCTGCCAACGTGTCAATGTGAAACTCAAGTGCGCATTGCAGCTGCTGATGAGTAGTTTGAACATCTCAAATATGAGAATATTATTATAACTAAATGTATTTTTCTTTCTCATATCATTTTATAACTTCACAGAGTAGGAAATCCCAAAAAGCAAATGCACGTTTTAACCATTCTATGCTACGCATTAGGGTCCACAAGGCGACTTTTCGGATAAAATTGATGATGCTTCTTATCTTTGTAAGCCAGTTTTCTTCCCTACCTAGTTCTGCTTTCGAAATAGGAATGCTATCTCTGCAATTTTACGCCAGGTTGCGCCGTGGGTGGATTTATTTAGTAGCTCATGGCTACTTTAGTATACCTAGCTGCTGCTATTTTCACTACTTTTATGAATATAGCAGCAACCGTACCAAACTTAAGAGAGTGGCAAGAGACTTTAGCGGGCATACTGTATATATATTGGATTTAATTCAAACTTCTACTTTATAAGATACAAGAGCAAATCCGGTTTTTTTTTCTTGGAAAAATCTTCCATGAAAGTAAGTTACCCCCCGTATTTTGAAACTCAAACTTCCACTTCAGGTACTCAAAGGTCAAGCTCGGTTTATTCAAAAAAACTTCCAGGACGATTATCTATTTCCATTTATATTGCACTTGAGATTTCTGATTCAGTGTGTTCCAAGGTTACTTTCAACAACAGAAAAATGCCAAGTTTTCCAATTATTGAGAGATCTTGACCCATGATATAGGAAGGACAGAGTTAAGGAAGTAGGAATTGAACAATTGCCACAATTGTTGTAACCTTTTCCTTACAAGCATTACAGATTATACTCCGGAGGAACTACAGTATAACCTATAGTGCTTGTAGGAAAAAGGTTATAGCATAATTATATACAAGTATAATTATATACAAGTATAATTACAGCAAGTATAATTATACACTAGTATAATTAAAGTATAATATACTACAAGTATAATTAAAGTATAATATACTACAAGTTATATACTTGTATAATTATACCACAAGTATAATTATACCACAAGTATAATTATAGTATAATACATTACAAGTTGTATATTTGTATAATTATACCACAAGTAAAATTAAAGTATAATACATTACAGGCTGTATATATATATATAATTATACTACAAGTATAACTATACTTCTTTCAAATATAAGTATAATTAAACAGATTATGCAACAAGTATATTCTGTATGCTTTTGCGATCAAATACAATTATTGCACTTATAACCAATTAGCATGTATCCATACTTATTAACCAATATTTTATTACTCTAATCATAATGAGACTGTTTTATTTCTTTGTTCTAATCGTCTCATATGTGATTCATAAATCGATCACTTATGAGAAGAATCATAAAGTATATTTTTATGATAGCCGAAGTAGATATATATTTTATAAAGACGAAACACTCTCTTGCTTCTTTGGTAAAATTTCCACGATTGGAAGAATTAAAGCTCCATCTACATTTTTGTTTAAAGCGCAATTTTGCAGAAGACACGGAAAGTCCTTCGACCCTATTTCAAGATATGCAAATCAGAAATTCGCAGTTTGAACTCGACGACCCACACTGTTACCAATTCATGTCTCTTCTGATTAGCGATAAAACTATCGACCCTGCACGACATAACAAGATTGAACAATACTATCGATTGTATAATTATCCCAGAATTTAGCTGTAGAAGAATAATGAAGGCTCCAGTTATTTATTTGTACAGCAAGAGGCGGTACTTAAAAAAACTTATATTGATATCAATATTTGAAAAGAATCTTTGCATATTCTTTTGAAATATTGAGATTAAATATATTGAAATATTATCTTGAGAAATTCGTTTTTTTTTTCAGAAAAAAGTAAGTTCTTTGTACTTAACTAGCGGAAGTGTCATTCAGAGACTTACTCGCATATAATCATCAATAAAACTCAATAAATAAAATCAATAAATCATAATCAATCAATAAAGAAAATCAATAAATCAAAATCAATAAAGCTTACTCATCAATAAAAATCTTATCCCTCTTCTTCCATATAAAATTGTGAACCTTCAACAAGGCCGCGAATTCTTTGTATGGAATTGGTGAACGACACATATAGTTTTTGTGTGATGCTAGCATTTTGACTGCAGCCATCATGTTTTAGACGTCTTAACATGAATGTTTGATATAAAAATACAATTATAATCACAATATATGGAATTATATTGAATTTAATCATTGCGTCACTCAGTTAAAGCGTTTACATGTTTTAGAATGTACAGAATGAAAGGTTTGGTTCAAAACTTTCTACCTATATTGTAGATGCTAAACTTGTGAAATTTTATCTCTTCGTGTTTTATAGTTATAGAGTCCACTTTTATTCAAACAGCTAAATAGATAGACCTCTTTTGAATGGATTTCTACGCATTTGTTTGTAATTCTATATGGAAAATATTAGCCGTTTAGCTAAAAGCACATTTCGGTTATTATGTTCACAAGCAGACAAACAGACAAAGTCAAAAATATGTTTAGAAGATCAGGAAGGTTTAAAACGTAAAGATTCGACAAAATCTCTAGTTCGAATTTTTTGACGATTACAATACTTCGTATTAAAGAAAGTAAAAAACGGAGAAATATATATATATCTTTATAGCTCTCCGTTTTTCCAATTTTATTTAGAATATTCATGAAAAATTAAGCGAAATGTTAATGTTTTCCGTCATAACTTCCGAAAATATTACAGAACAAATAAGACTTTTATACCATTTTAAAAACTTAAAAGATTGTTTTTTAATGACATAAATTTAATTGTCATACACATTTTTCTGAGTTTTTCTGATAGTTAAAAATTGCGTGATTTCGGCAATACATCTCATTTTTCAATAAAATTCAAATCATTTACATTGTTTCATCAAACATTTATCGCATGATTTTCTTTCACTGTTGAAAACTAAGGAAGAAAGATTCTGTTCAATATCTTAACAATTTAAATATGAAATCAGAATAGGAAATTAGAATGCATCAAAAGGTAACGTGCTATTTGGTATAGATTATCCAGACACTGTAGTTCTTAATAACATTATTATGTTATGGAGTTAAATAACTAAGGAAACTTATTCTTATGAAAGAAGAATGAACATCAAGTTGTTCATAAAAGATATAAAATAAGTAAAACATGGCCAACACTCTTGGCAAAATAGTTGGTCTTTTAAAACGGCTAGTTCACGTATATACAAACTCAGATTATCTATTAGTAATCAATTATAAAAATAATAATAATAATGAGACATATGTTAAGGCAACTCGCACATTACTAGATATGTCATGGGATATTGGTTAATGAAGTAAAAGTTAGCAACCGCAGTTTCGCTAACAGAGCAAAAATTACGCCATAGGTTGAATTTGAACAGTTCAAAATGTATGTATAAACATTAAATTATCGAAAAGCTTTATCTGGTCGAATAAAATTTAATGACCATTTGAACTTGAAAATAAATTTTGAGTATTTGCAATAAACAAGAAATATTAATATAAATAGAATAAACCAGCAGGAGTGTTCACCCAAAATTTTCTCGCTTACTCTCTAATAAAGGTGTTATCCCCGTGAACGTCTTGAATGGCATTGACATTTACTGAGATAATGCACTTCTTGCATGGCATAGACGTTCATTTGGATAACATGTCTTGCATAGCATAGACGTTCATTGGGATAACATGTCTTGCACGGCATTGACGTTCATCGGGATAACACGTCTTGCACGGCATTGACGTTCATTGGGACAACAAGTCTTGCACGGCATTGACGTTCATTGGGATAACACGTCTTGCATAGCATAGACGTTCATTTGGATAACATGTCTTGCATAGCATAGACGTTCATCAGGATAACACGTCTTGCACGGCATTGACGTTCATTGGGATAAGACGTCTTGCACGGCATAGACGTTCATCGGGATAACACGTCTTGCACGGCATTGACGTACAATTATTACGAAATATTAACCTATAGAGTGAATTTAGCATTTTTACTGAATCTATGTCATCCTTGAAGAGTGTTTTTTGACATGCGATTAATATATCCAAAAATTTGTGTTTTAAACTCGTTTTTCCCAACCGATTTCCCAACCGAGAAATCTACACACGTAGTCAGGGCCGGTCATATAGGGGGGTGCGACAAATGCAATGCACCGAGGTCTGCGAGTCAAGGGCCCCAACTTGATTAAGAGCTAAAATAATATCCAATAATAGAATAATGTTCTGGAAGTATACAAACTAATTTTTTCCCATGTGACTGGCTGAACGTCTTCTGACGTCTTTATGAAATGACGCCCTTAACAAAATTAAAGATGATATAAAAACAGCCACGTACTATAGTATCCAAATGGATTGTAATTCTGATATTTCCCAAACTAAACAAACATCAATCATTGTTAGGTGTGTAGAGAAAAGATTAAGTATAAATGAGTTATTTATAAAGTTTATTGAAGTAACTGAAGTGATTAGAGAAGGAATAGGAAAAATATTCAAACGATTAAATGAGCTTTCTTGATTTAGATATTATAAACTGTAGAGGGCAGACATACGACAACGGAAACAACATGAAAAGGAAATATAAAAATGTACAATCTAGAATAATTGCTCTAAACCTTCATGCAAATTGTGTGTCTTGACTATCACACTCTTTTAATATACTAATTTGTGACACCGCTTCCAGTAATATATACTGTAAATTTTTTTTGGAAATATTATAACGTTTATATTACATATTTTCTACATCTGTAAAAAGATGGGAAATTCTATAAATGTATTTAAAACTTATTCTGAAATCATTGTGCGACATTCAATGGAAAAAAACGGAAAAGCAGAATGTATTATGTTAAACCAGTATGTACACAGTTTGAACAAATTTGTAATGCCCTAGGAAATTAATAAAGAGTTGTCTTCTTTCAAGATATGTGCAGAATGCTTAAATGTACTTGCTATATTAAGTATTGTAGCAGTTGCATTACACTTATCTTCTCTTTTGGATACTAGATGGCGATATCTGATTAAGCCATCCCATATGTAATCCCATAATGCATTGCGATTGTAATTAGAAGGAGATGGGATGCTGAACTGTGAAGCGCGCGCGAGAATGTCTTGTCTTTGTGTTTGTAATTGTTTAGTGTGTGAATGTGATTATTAAAGAAATGTTTCCTACAACATTCGTCCTGTTGCTTCCTGCACAGATCATAATAATCCACATATCACCACAGTATCAAAAAAGAAAATGCAAAATAATGCATTTTTTTCTGAAGCAATCAATCTATTGACAAAAACATAATCACGCATCAAGTAAACATAAATTAGTAATATAAGTTCGTATTTGTAATTTTTATTTTACTTTATTAAAAATTTAGGGCCTCAACTGGTTTCTTGCGCCCAATCCCCTTTATACAAAAAGTTTGCGCTGCATGTAGTCACAAAATGACGCGCCAAATTTTCTGTATTTAAATCCTTCCATTCTTGAGTTATCACGTTTACGTGTTTCTGAAAGTACAGACCGACAGACGATCAACCCATAGCTGGACGTGGCTCAAAATCTGATAGGTGTATATACTATTGATGTTAAATCTGTGCGCTCAATTTCATCTGTCTAGCTCTCTTCGTTTTGTAGCTATCGTGTTAGCTTATATTTAAACAACTTCCCTTGAACGGATTTTTCTGAAAATTTGATAAAAATCTCCAAATGTGGTGTAAAGGCCGTATGCCAAATTTCATCTCTCTAGCTCAAAGCATTTTTGAGTTATCTTTGTCACAGACAGGCAGATGGACATTTTCCAAAAGTGTGTTTTTCGAACTTGAGGAGGTCTAAGCCTTGGAGATTCGTCGAAATCTCGAATTCGAATGTTTTGACGATTACAATACTTTCTTACGAGTAAGGTACTACTAAAAATTTATTTTTTTCTACCAGGTTGAATATTAAGATAAAATACCTATGCTAGAGATAACGATTAAGATGAAAGATATTTAAATCTTATTTTATCGATCAAGAGTATAGAAATGATTAGGCAATTTCAACATACTTAGTAAACGAGTTTTAATATTAATGTTTGAATAAAGAACTTGCTACAAAATAAAAATACACACTCACTTTCATAAAGAGATAATTACAAAAGAAAAATGTTTTTTCGTTCTAAGACGAAATTTTTTAGAGTACAATGCCAAGAAAAATGCTCCTAAAAGATGGATTTTTCTTTTATTTTTGCAATTTTGTAAGAGAGTCTTGCAGCAACTTCGTTAAATTATGAAGAAATAATCTCCTTTAAATATAGACAGCTACTTAAAGACTCATTAAAAGAGCTTAAACTCAATTTTAACTAGTTATTGATTTTGCCAAGACCGATAACCGTTTTTATGGACTTACCATTCAACTTCGATGAGCGTTTTTCTTAATTATCTCATAATAAATTTTTGTTTTCTAAGGCTTCTATCTAAAGCAATGGGATTTTGAATTTAATCGGGGAATTTAATTTTTCCATCATCATATTACATTGTATGCTAATTTATAAAAGGATGTCTTTTAAATAAAATGAATTAATAATGTCTATTGTGATCGATATTGCGCATGAATGTTAAAGTTATGGTTATATTCAAATGTTAATTCTTGTTTTATAGACAAATAAAAGAAAAACCAGTAGGAATTTATCGCCCCAAAACTTTCTCGCAACTCTCTAATAAAGGTTTTATCACAGTAAGCGCCTTGACTGGAATTTGCGTGTAATAGTTATGAAATATTAGACTTTGAAGTACATTTAGCATTGTTACTGAATCTGTTGAATGGTCCTTGGCGGCTTTTTGGCAATTAATCCACGTGATGGATTAATAGTGCCCTAAAATCGAATTTCTATTTTATTTCTTTCCTAACCGATTTAAACCACAAAATTCTATACCAAATATATTAGGTTTTGAATTATTGCTCTTGCACCTTTCTGAAAGTGCTGATCAACAAATCGCCAAGCTCTCATTGGATTTGGCTTATAATTTGATGAGTATCTACTCTATAGATGATGAGTATGTGATCCAAATTTTATCAATCTAGCTCTCTTTGTTTTATAGTTAATGAGTTAATTTACATTTGAAAAGTTGGACAGACAGACTTCATCTGAACAGATTTTATTCAAGATTTGATAGAAATAAAAAAATTTCACCGTAAGTTAAGACCATATACTAAATTTTATTCGTCTAACTAAAAGCGTTTTTACTATTACTTACTTTCTTTATACTACGTATAGGGAAAAGTAAAATCTTAATTAGACTTCTTTTTGTTTTGTTAGAGAAATTTCCCATAAAGAGAGAAAAAAATGTGTAATTTTTTAAATTAATCTTTAATGAAGCTTAAAGTTTACATTGATTTATTTAGCTTCAAATTTTCAAGCTTATCAATCATTTTAGCATTGAAGAATATTTTGAAATTTCATAACGAGGACAACCTGTTTAATTGCACTGAATATTTGAATAATAAATATGTAAATATATATAAAAGTTTTTTTCTCCATATAAACTGTTTCATTAAATGAATGAAGATATAAAGGGGGGAGGGGTGTGGAAAGGACACCTGAAAAATATCAAATGGACATTTTTAATTCCTTTGCAATGGGTATTGTTACAAACCTGCAATTCGGCTTCCCAGCATAGTTTATTCCATTAATAGAAAGAAAGTTTTACAGTCATCTGAATGGGACTAGCGCGTCGGAGGTCCCAGAGCTTGGCGACCATTTGGCGACTTTGGCGCCAAATGGTCGCCTGATAGATAATACCCGAAACTTCGAGAATTTTCCCGATCCGTCCAGTAGGAACCGAGATACGCTTCGAACGTTCCTGATTGGTTGAGAGGCTTCTAGTCCCGCTTCCTGAGACCTATAAAAGGGGCTTCGGCTGCCATAGAGTCAAGTCCGAGTAGAGAGACGACGAAGCCAGTAGTCGGGGAGACGACGGAATAGTCCGAAGACGGAGCGGAAAAGCCAGTTGTCCGAGTTCGAGAGCAGCGAAGTCAAGTCAGTAATCCGAGCCAGAGTCGGAGAAGTAGAAGACGGAGGAGTCGGAAGCGACTGAGGCAAGCTAGTGCTGAACTGAGCTGTGCGCTACTGTCTGCGGTAGATTCTGGTTGTATGCTGCTGTGTGTGCTGTTGTATGCTACACGTCTCGGGTGAAGATAATCGTCTTCTGTGCTGTATATAGTTGTCGCTTTGTGCTGTCCTGTGTGTCTTCGTGTAAATAAACGTCGTTGTTTTTATTCTACTTCTGCCTGCTGATTGAGCGTTCTTTACATCATATCACTCCCACTATCCAAACGAACCCCGGTAAAGAAAATTTCGCAACAGTATATAATAATTATCTTCCAATGTAGTAGAAAGTAAAGGGCGCCCCAAAAATCAATGCAAAATTTGACCACCATTCGTGTAGTAAAGTGTTGGCAATTTCATTAAAAATTCATTCGACAACTGATAGTTTAGGGTAAGTAAAAATGGAGAGTTACATGATAGAGCAAAGTGCTTACATTTTTGAACTATATATATAAAAAATAATGGCAGTCTAGCGTCCACATTTCGAATATTTGAGAATTGGCCACTTAGATCGTGTGATTTAACATCACTATATTTCTTTTTATGGGGTTATTTGAGGTCAAAGGCCACAAGCACATAAGAATATTCGCATTGAAGGAGGAAATTAAACGCTGCATTAACGAAATCCAGCCTCATTGATGGAAAATTGTGATGGAAAATTTCGACAAAAGAGTGCGTGTGTGCCAGCAAAGCCGTGTTGACTATTTGCTCTATCTGTTATTCCATACGTAATCCTATCCTGTACACTTTATGATTCAATAAAAATATAACAACTTAAAGAAAAATACAGTGTTTTTTATTTAATTCAAATCTTGCGTACACGTTGCTCTATCGTGTAACTCTCCTTTATTACTAATCCTAACATGCAGCTGTAATAGGGTTACCAACAATTCACTGCACGAATAGTGACAAATTCAAATCTTGCATTACTTTTGGGACACTCTTACTTACACAGAAGAAAGACGTCATTTTAGAACGGGCGAACTTTTCAGATTCTGCAATTTATGGGCGGTATGATATGTCAAACAACGTTAACATTAATTTTACATTATTTGGCGCCGGTATATGGTTCTAGGAAAAATTGTAATATATATATATATATATTCTGAGAAGATATTGTATTTCTGTTAACCCTATTTATCGAAAATATGTTTTGAAGTCTAGTTTCCTTTGAGACCAAAGCCATTAACAATACCACTTTTAGTCTCGGAACAAAAGACCAGATCAAATAACGAAGAAAACAGGCCAAATAGAGCAGCAAAAATGCCGAAAGTCTCGATAATTTCCACTCAATCAGTCCTGTTTTATTTATACCCACCAAATGCAGCAAGAAATAAATTAATGTCTGCTTCCATTGATGTCCAACCGACTCGGCCACAGATGAAGATAAACAGATGAAAAAGAAGGAATAAAAAAAGGGACCAAGAAACACCGTGTGTTACAAATCTAACCCTATATTCTTTCCCCAAAAGAACGATATGCTTGAAAGTGGGTTCCACGTCTTTGGTCATTTTCCTTTCAGTTCCTTAATGGAATCACGAACCGACACGTGCAGCTAAGAAATAAAAAGAGATAAAAACAGGGGAGAGTAGAAGAAGAACTATCAGATCCGAAGGTTTCTTCTTAGTTCTATTGGTTGTGGCTAAGAGCCTGGTGGCGTCTAATCGCAGATATAGAGACTTCTACCACTACATCTTGTGTCCGCAAGTTTAGTTACTTGGACTCGAAAGGGTAAAGAATAAGTTTTTTTTTTCGGAATCTTTTTATCCCATTAAGCTGTCTTTCTTTCAAAAGATTGCGCGGCGTAGATTGTTTTTCCTGTGAGTTAGGTGAACTTTTAAGGCACGATCCTGGCGAAGTTTATTGGCGGAAAGAGCAGCATTAAATAAGACTTTGATGTTTATGATGCGTGTTTGGGTCTTTTATTGCTCAACTGGAAGTGGCGATGCACACTTGGCCTTTAATGGTTGGCGAGAGAAAAGAGAGAGATAATATTTTGGGGTTTTCCGAGCCTAAGTCCTTATATGAGTATTTTCCAGGGCTTATATTCAGAGCTGAAAGTTATTTTATTTGGCCTATAATATCGGATATGATTCAGAAGTTACTTTTATTCTAATTCATTAGCAATACGCTTGTAAAAGTAATAAAATTTTCTCCTGAAACTAGCGGGAGTGGTCTCCACAAACCTTTCTCGGATACTTTTTAATAAACATGTCATGCCAGAGAGCGAATTACATTGCAATATTATATGCAATAGGTACCAAATATTAACTTTTGGAGTGAATGTAGCATTTTTATTGAATCTATCGTGTTATCATTGACGATTTCTGACGATTAATTTCTGGAATACAGTTAATAGCATCCAAAAATGGAATTTGTGATTTAGACAAGTTTTTTTCCAGCTGATCGAAACTTAAAATTTGACACAGAAATACACTTGTAGTCACTAAATTCCATATAAAATTTGATATATTTAAGTCATGGCGTTTCTAAATCGATTATATGTTTCGCTTTACCGGTTTTTGAAAATACAGGTCGATAAACAGTCAATTCATACCTAGATCAGGCACAAAATTTAACAGGTGTCTACACTATTGATATTAAATCTGTGCACCGGATCTTATCAATCTAGCCCTCTTTTTTTACTCAAAATTTGAGAGAAATATTCAAATTTGGTGTAAAGATGGCATACCAAATTTCACCCGTCTAGTTTCAATCTCGAAAGAAAACCGGCAAGAGTGGTTTCCTTGAAATTTTCTCGCATATTCTCAAATACTTGAATTTGTGTGCTATTGAATTATTGTTGAACAATACTATTGATGAACAATAATACAAAGGGACTTATTAAAGTGCGACCATTGGAGATTAATCACTGGTATTCGATAAATTCATTATTATCATAAAAACGAATATGCGTTTTCGGCATTATAATAAGAATTATAATTTTCGTCACGTTCCAATTTTCAGATATTTAAGTCATTGCAATCTTGAGCTATAGCGTTTATATGCTTATAAAAGTCTATTGGCTTCAGATCAACAGACGTTTTAACTTTTCACTGATTTGGTTCCAAATATGATACAAATTCATATTTTAGATTTCAAATGTGTGTACCGTGTTTATCTTTCTAGTTTATCACGTTAACTTATATTCGGGTAGACGGAGAGACAGACACTTTTCTTTCAGAATTTCATAAAAATCTCCACATTTTGAGTAAAGACTGTATAGTAAGTTTCATCCGCTAGCTCAAAGTGCTTTTGAGTTATAGTGTTCAAAAACAAAGAGCCAGACATGGTTCAATAAAAATTCTTTTCGAACTCAGGGATATCTGAAACCTGGATTCCACAAAATCTCATCATTTTAAAGGGTTACAATACATCATTTTTTTAGGATTGCAATATTTTTCTTTGTGTATTCGTATACGAGAAAGTAATAAAATGTTCCGAGTTTCCATATAAAATCGAAGAAGAAGCTTATACAGACGTATTTTGTGCTTCTTAAGGGGTGAAAATTATTTCGAGGTTACATTACTGAGGACTCGAAGATTGCCTGAAAATGGGTACTACAGAAATGAAAAGAAGAGATTCTATAATGATTCCAAACAAAAAGGGTCCTTATATATTCAAAAATGATAGCGCAAAAATCAGTTCTTAATGACCATGCACAATAATTATAAGCCCCTCCCCCATTAAATGATATGACATATTAAATGATAGTGTAATTGCAAGTCATATCACTTAATTACTAATAATCAGTTCAACAATTTTATACATATTCATCGGAGATTTAGAACAGATGTGTCCATTTCTTGAAAAGTGTTTATTTAAATTGTGAATATCGATGAGGAGATTGTTTCGTGGGATTAAAGCAAGATAATACATTGGCTAATCCATTCATCACTCCTTCATAAGTCGCTAAACGTTCTAAACCCTTTCAGTGAAAGGTGCCATTGTGGAGGGAAATTTTTCTTTTTCATGCAATTGTCTCTCGGTATAAATCCGATATAGCCTGGAATTATCATCCATAAAAATCAAATTTGAAAACATTGAAACCTTACAATAAACGTAGATTGAAAAAGGATTTTCTGGCCATAGCATTTGCCAATGGCTTCCATCAAAAATATAGAACTCAGTTCTATCTTTCAGCATAACACATTTCACCCTAGAATAGTTGAGCTACTTAAAAAAAAGAATTCTGTCGCTTTTCTTGATTTTGCGATGGAAACTAGCCATAGCGCTATACATAGCGCTTCATATTTGAAATGTCTTTTCTTTTTTGATGATCAATATTCGTTTAAGTTGTTGTATTGCCTCAGTGGATAAAGGCGGATTTTTTTATAGAAAAATACCCCATACACATTCCATGGGATTAAAAAAAGAAAAACACACTGGCCAATCCATTCTAGCAATGTCTTATTCATTCGTTGATCGGTAAATACTATAAATATTTTGGATAAAAGGTTCTCCTGCGGCTTGAAAATTCCTCCCTTTCTAGCAATTCATCCATAAAAATAAAATTTGAAAACATTGGAACCTTGCTACAAACGTAGATGGGAAAAGGATTTCTTGGCCTTAGCATTTGCCAATGGAGTCCATCGAAAGTATAGAACTCAGTTCTATCTTCAGCATTATACATTTACAATTGAGCAACTGAAAAGGATTACCACAACTGCTCAGTAATTCTAATTCTTTCCTTTATTTTGCTTTGGAAATTGATCATAGTTGAATAAAAACTTCTTTATATTTGAAGACGCTTTTCTTTCAGTGTTCATCAATATCCATTCAATAAGTTGTTATGTTTCATCAGTGGAAATGGCCAGCATTAAATACTTTATAACAAAACATCCCACACATGTTCCATGCAATTCAAAACAAGAGATCTCACCACCTAATACAATCAATCCATATTCACACTTGTCGGTATATTGATAAACAATCCAAAAAATTGATAAGCGCTCCATTTGAATGGGTTATGAATTGATAATAACTAAAAAACATCATTTTCAAAAATTTCATCATTTTATTTATCGATAGCGTGAAACCAATGTCGCCAAATTCGATTTTATCATCCATAAAAATCAAATATGAAACTATGGGAAATACGCAGATGGATATGTTGGTCATTTCTAAAGATCGATTTGACATTTGTTTCCCTTAAGAATGTGGATCTCACGGATTAATAAATAGAATACTAGCACTAGAATAGCTACCTACAGAAAGTTTTTTTTTTTTTTTTTTTGCGGTTTCTTTTTTTGATTGTATTAAAGGACACTTTTTCTACTTATTGCAAACTTTTCATCTTTCAAGAAGATTAAGCTTCATTGTTGTTTTTTGGTAAAGTTCAGAGTAAATTGTTCACTCTTCTAACTTTTATGCTGATTTTGCATTTTAAGGTGTGCAAAAATTTAAAGCTGTTAATGATTGTGTTTGTTTACTGAAAATTTCTTAAGAGATGTTTTGTTATTCTTCTATCAAACAGTAAATTTTTTTGTTAATAACTACTGACTCCTACTTAACTTTCGTCGTAATATGTGCCTAAATTGCATTTTTATTTACATATATTAGAATTTTTCAATTCTTTATTATTTGATGATTTTTTTTAAATAAATGTTTTAATTTACTTTGTTGTTAGAGTTCCTTATGTGTTTTTGATTAATATACTTTGAAAATGGAGTCAGTTTCTGTAGTATACTTATTTCAAATAAATAAATAAATATTGTCTTCCAGGGTTTCGTACATTCCTGAAATGGTAACAAATAACAATGCATTTAGCATAGTTACTAAAAAAACCCCAGGAGATATTAATTAATGAATTCAGACTCGTATTTTTATGCTAAAATAATTTCACGTTTGCCGTTTTCGGCAGTTACATAAATAATTTCTTTTTATTTACTTCTATATTTATTTGTTGATTCGAAAATGATAGCTAATAAAAAAACTTGATATGAAACATAATTTTTCACAATACAAAAAACAAAAGATTACGTTAAATAAGAAACAATGGAAAAACATTACTATGATTATACACCAAAATAAAATAAAATGAAGAAATTAATTATTTTCAAATAGCATTAATTTTTCCTTATTTTCTTCAGAAAAAAAAACCCGTGAAAAGTAATTAATATTAATTTGCATCACACTGAGGTCACATGGGTTAAAAAATTGAATAAAACACACCGATGAAAAAAATTAATTTAATTTTTCACTAGTTGAATTTTTTAATTAAAAGAAAAATTTAATTGTAGTATTTTTCTATAAAGAAAGACAATAAAAGTTTAAAAATTGTAAATGTAGGATTTTAACATTATTACAATAAAAAATTCATAATATAAAAACATAAAATTAAAATTAAATTATGTTGAATTTCTTTAACAGTGATTCATTTAATAATAAAAATATCAAAAATTTTATGTCATATTTGTACAATAATGGCTAGTAGCAAGTTAAGAAAACATTGCAAAATTGTTTAAAAATCATAGTTTGGGCTAGATATTTATTTAAACGTCATTTTATAAAGAGAAGTAAAATACTATTGTACTTCGAGCATACAAATTTCATATAGATTAAATGGGAATAAAATAATTTTGGATATGGATGCTTTATTTTTCTAAGCACAGTTAAAGCTGCATATATCAAATATTTTTTTAAAAAAATCGATACATGGAACAAAAATTTTCGTATAGAAAAATAAAAATATACTTATTGCAATTAAAAGGGATCTATGGATTTCGTTCATAAAACTGAATATAAATTAATTAAAAAAAAAAGACAGTTTCATAGATTCTTGTTACAATAAAATTTCATGGAATTGTGGTCCTTTAAAACATTTGTTGGCGAGTCATGTTATTCACAACATATGTTCTACTTATTTTATTTTTAATTTGCAGCAAAAATTTTATTTTAATTCTTTCACTAAATGAAAATAAACATTATTTTAAAACTTTAGAATCAAAACATTTTGAAAAGGAAAATTATATTCATAAAAGCATTAAGAACTGTAAAAAGTAAACTGTTAAAAGTAAAATGTTACTGTAAAAAGTAAAAAAGTATTTAAGATTGTAATTTTGTATAAGAATATGTATTTTTTAAACATGCATCGCATGCAAATTTGTAAGTAACAAAAAAATTGTGCAGTGTTTCAGTAATTTTAACTATTTTAAGTCCTTTTCTAGCTTCAAAAAGTAACTACGTAAAATTGCTTTTTTTCCTGTAAAGTAATGATAAAAAAATCTACAATTTCTATTTGCGTTTATAGAACTTTCTATACGTCGAACTTTTTTACCAGAAATCTTCAAGTTTAAACCAATATGCAGATTTAACAACAATAGGAATACTCTCTGAAAGAAAGTCGCAGTAGGATGCATTCGAGCATGCGCATTACGAACTGATATCAAAATTCTACAACAATATTCCTACATACAATATTATCACTTTTATTAAGATAGTAATATTTCATATAATTGGTGTGGACAGTTTAAGAGTTTCCATGTGCTTAAATAAAATTATGCCTCAATACTTAAAAAAATTATTTCATTTCTGATTATTTTGATAATGATGCGTTTATCATGGATTTTTTTAATCATTTTGTGAAGTTACTATGCCATGTTTGGGTTATGAAAATCTTTTGTTCATTTGTTCTTATATGAAAAAATTACTCTAGTTAGAACTAACTATTGATCAGAATATACGAGAGATAATGGTAAGTGGAAGTTATTTGGTTAAATTATTTATTTAGCGAGTTATATAGAAAAGAAGAGAACAATTGATTTGATAGAAGAAAAAAAAAACAGAATTTAGTGCAGAGCTGGCTTGTTAGTTTAGGAACAATGTAAGCTGCATAAATACTTCCCAAGGGCAGTTTATTAAAACGCAATTCTTAAAATCAGCCTTACCTTTAAAATGAATAATATCTTTTTTTGTATTTGAAAAAACTAAGGCCACATCTGTTTTCGATTGATGACTTTTACTAATAAAAAACGAATACACATTGAATCAGATAGATTACCGTTACAGTAACTTGAAAGTGCAAATAGAACCAAATAACAATTAAAAGGAAAAATAAATTAAGAGAGCAAAGGAAGATATTTATGCAATAGGAAGAGGTTTGACAAAACGTCCAAGGTCTGTTACAACACTTCTTTAGTTAAAACTTGTCCTGAAGAAAGAGTGGCCATGAGAAGACAAGTCATTCAAGGCCTATTACAGACTTCCTTAGCTCAAATTTGCTCCGATGGAAGAATGGACACAAGAATTACTAGTTACAAGAATAGATTTCACATATCAACCAAGGCTTCTTACGACACTTCTTTAAATGAAATTTGCTCTGAAGAAAGAATGGTTAAGAAAACTACAGCCCAGAAGTGGTTTGATAAATCATCGGATGCCTTTCACAGCACTTCTTTTATTGAAACTTGCAATAAAAAAAAAGTGGCAATCTGATTTGTACAGGTTTTATTACTGTCAGTGTGTTCTCCACCAATATACGAATAGTTTTTGCTTATCATTTAAGGCATGCATTATAAACGACCGTCAAAGAGTGTTAAACTATAACATTTGACTGACCTTCAGAAGTCTTCCGTCGACGGACGGCGTCGCCTGCGTGGCTGTCGGCCTCTTGACGAAGGATAGGAACAATCGAGTGACCAGGTCTCTGGGCGTTGGGATTTCCAGGTACGAATCCATGAACAGCTGAAAGCCTTCATAATCAATGTCCTGAAAGTAAAAAAGAGACCATTCAACATCTGATCATGATTTTAAGAATGTATTTCAGGACTTCACAAGAATGTTTCAGTTACACCACACCCTTCTCATCCTACCAGATGCGAAGGTGTGGGATCACTATTTTTGAATCGTGTAAACGACGTACAATTAAGTCTTGAGTTAAGGCAAGATCTTACTTTTGATTGCAGAAAAAAATAATACTTGCCACGCATGCTGTTTATTTTGTTTGAAATTAGCATATAAGCATAATATAAACAAACTCGAAATCGGTTGCACATGAAAGCTGTTTTTCTATCTACTGTCTTAGCAATCATTTACCACATTAGCTGAGACTATGAACCAGCCATTGCTTTCAGCGCCACCAAGCGAAGAAATTAAGAATTATTAAACGACACAACTAGTAATCCGTTATCTTTTTTTCTATGTAACTGAGAAAGGCAAAATACTTTTTTTCTACTCCAATTTTTTCCCCTCTAAATTTCATCGTGGTCAAATCTTTAAATTAAAATAAGAATCATGTACATGAACTACCAAGCCATTTTGAGGTGACTACTGTACCAAGACCTAAAACGCGCATACTAAATATAAATTATATATTATCTCTATCTCTTAAGGAAGACGAAGTTTTCACCCTTCAAAATGACAATTTTAATTAACAATTAACCTAAGAATAACTTTTTGAATGTAATGTACAAAGTCAAATATATTAATTTAAAAAAAAAGGTTACACATCATTTAATATCGGTCTTTGGCTGCACCTACCTATATGAATCTGAGTTTTCAACGATGAATAATAAATAAAACAACATATCGTTCAAATCTCACAAACTACCATTTAGAATCTAGTGTAAGATTAGCAGTTAATAATTATATACCGAGATAGTCAAAATTGGCGGACAGTATGCAGACTAAATCTTCTACTAACTATAGCTACGAGAACTAACTTTAGATAAAAAAAATTTATTTTTTAATGTGTTTTGAATTGTTTCTTATTGAGTGCATCATTGGATATTATTATACTTGTGGCTATTATTATTATGTTTGTAGTTATGTAATAGATTGTTACGAAATTTTCCCGTGGTTCGTTTGGATAGTGGAAGTTATATGGTGTGGAGAACGCTCAATCCGCAGGCGGCAATAGAAAAGGAAACAACGACGTTTATTTACACGAAGACACACAGGACAGCACAAAAGCGACAACTATATACAGCATAGAAGACGATTATTTTCAGCCGAGACGTGCAGCATACAACAAGACTCTACTGCAGACAGAAGCGTACAGCTTAGTTCAGCACTAGCTTGACTCCGTCGCTACTCTGCTAATCCCTGGAAGACGAGTTCTTCACCGTCGATTCCGACTACTCTTCACCGTCGATCCCGACTGCTCTACTCTGTCGATTCCGACTACGGCTGCGACTACTCTGGCAGCACCGACTGCCTCCTTCTATAAGTCTCAGGAGGTGGGGCTAGAAGACTCTCAACCAATCAGGAACGCTCGAGGCGTATCTCGGTTCCTACTGGACGGATCGGGAAAATTCTCGATGTTTCGGGTATAATCTATTTTGGCGCCAAAGTCGCCAAATTTGTCGCCAAGTCCCCAAATGGTCGCCACGTTTGTCGCTAATCTCTGGGACCTCCGACACGACATCCGGACTCCGTCCAATACCGAGGACTTTAAAACAGTCTTTCTGATGATGGAACAAACTATGCTGGGAAGCTGAATTGCAGGTTTGTAACAATATATTCCATATGTATTATTATGTTATAATAAATATTGTAGGCCAATTTTTAGCTCACCGCACCTACGGCATTGGGTGGACTGCAATACCTTGAGAAAATTAGAAGTAGCCAGTACCTTGGAAAAGTCCGTACACCCCTGATTTACATATTTGAAGTTTTAAGATAGTTTATCCAGCATTTGTGGAGAAATTCAAAAAAATGCATAAATTAAAAGATGCTCGGATACTAAGATTACACAGTGCATTAAACAGCGGTATATGAAAGAAGTTTCATAGTACTTCAAACACGTGTCTTTCCATTTCGATGAATAAATTAACTGACAAATTTTCCTTCACACATATCAGCGAAAGAAATCTTCACCTAATTTCCAAGTTACCATCTTTTAAGTACCTTCTTGTATAAAAAGAAATCCCAGGTTATAAAATTATTTCCTAAATTTAACCACCAAAACTTTCTGCAGGCAAATTATTATTAAGTATTCACACATAACAACCCACGAGGAAGACCAAGAAAACAAAAGAACACGCCCTAATTTTCTCTGAGGGACAAAATTACTTGTCAGTGTTGCCATTCTTCATACATAAATGCCTCCCAAAAACCTTTCAATAGCTCGTTGAAACTCATTTATGAGTTTTTGAGTAAAGACATTGAAGTTTCTTATTGCTCCAATCGCCTTCCCTAGTGGATATCTCTTTACACGTTTGATAGGAGATAATAAAACATCATTTCACGCGTAGGATGAAGTCTCCATTTTAGGTATAAAAGGAAGATCTGTTTATGGTGGAATATTTTGGGTAAGACAACCTATTTTCGGGATAAATTGCTTTTGTTTTTTTGCCAAAATAATGACAGGATATTTGGTTCTCTGTGTAGTTTTTATGAGCCAAACACTGGTTTTATTAGGAAGTTTAAAAATCTAGTATCGTAAAACTGTAAAGAATTGAAAGAGATATTTTTATAGTCTTTGAAGATTAGACCTTTTCAGAACTTTATCACTTCCGTTTCGAAACTCGAATAATGATGTAATAGAGGTAGTTCAAATTTTTGGGAATATTTTAAAAATAAATAAATAACTTTATTTAAGGATTGGCTAAAGGAAAAGACATTTTGGCATTTTTAAATATTATATAGCAGATTCTACTCTCATTTTTCAAAGTTATTAGGCGTCCATTATTGAAGTAGTCAACGAAATCAATAGTCAATTAATATTATGTGATGAAAGAATTTGAAATCCACTGCGTACTTTGAAAATACTGTGCAAGACCTTAGAAACAATTATTTTTCTGTTGTGAATAATTAATTTATCTATTTTGTCTGTCTTGTTATTGTTGTTACTCATGGCACTTATCATAAACAAGCCTTTCGAAGAAGTTAGCGATTTAAGCCGAGTTTTTGAAGTAGCTTATGAGGGTAAAGGGCCTTGAGCACCCAAACGCAAAAGTCTGACTTCCAGCTCGTATGAAGATAACATTCACACACCTCACAGATAGAACACGGGATAAAGAACAACCATGACCGAACCAGGACTCGAAACTGGGACGCCCAGATTACGGAGAAAACGCGCTACCCTTAGGTCAGGACGCCGGCTTACCTGTCTTTAATAATATAATTTAAAATCCCCCCCAGGGGGGAATTCAAAAATGAGGATGAGAATGGTTATTTAGTTCTCCCCTCCCTGGTGAACACAGAAATGGTGTGGCTTCGCTACCCCTACTGATGAGGAAATGTGTCTCCAATGGGAAGTGTTGTACCATGACCGGTGACGGTTCTTAAGATTCAACCATATTTTCACTATTGTTACCGGTGTTTTGGACATTCAAATTTATCCAAATGCCTTGTAGGTGGGCGGTATAATCTTTTCAGATAATATAATTCCAATGCTTTTCATATAAAGTTAATTTTTTAAAGTTTTTAAAATTAATTTTATATACTTATAAATAAAATTAATAATTAAAAATTAAAATGAATAATAAAATACAAATTTATATAATGAAACTTTATAAACTTATAAATTTTATAAAGTCTTTTTTACTTTTCGTATACTAAGAGTAAATTTTTTAAACTTTATAAAAAACATCTCTTCCATGCAAAGTATTTAAAATATGACCTCAAAATTTTAACGAGTCTTTTCATACCTTTCCATACCTTGCTGGTTGAAAAGAAAACTCCAAAATTCTTGCTCGATTTCTTTTATTATATTGTAAAAAACAAAACCTTATAACGTTGAGTCTTAGCAGTCACATATTGAAACGATTTACTATTACGTTTGAAATGTGACTGTGTAGGTCATAAGAATTTTCATTCTATTCCTTCATAGACCATTTGAGATCAAGATGGTAAGATAACTATTGCCTCTTTCTGTTTCCTTTATTGATGTAAGTGGCTACGCTAAAAAGTTCATTTTTAGCAAAAATATATAAATTCTTTTATTGTTTTCTTAATTTCTTGAAAGTTTTCATTATAAATCCTACGAATTCATTTTTGGGAAGTTAGATTCATTATTTTTATATTTGCAAAACTTACGTTTCAGTTTTATTACGTCTAATCTTTAACTGTTATTGTAATTTGGTAGAAAAAATTTGAACAACAAATTCACAACGAACTGCATATCCTTAACACTTCCATTGGATTATAGCTTTTACTTCCTATACAAGAGTTGGATGTCAAATTGACACAACTTCGCTTAGGGAACACAAACGTTGTACTTCTAAAACGCCCCCATTTAGGATTGAAGACGCCCAAGTAATCTACGTCATACTGATTTTTCTGTAAATCATATTTTAATAGAATATCTTGTTGTTAACTCCAATCGAGTGCAGCTTTTCAAATCATGGACCGTAATCATGCAAGACATAGTGGATTAAATAGATTACTTATATCTTTTATTCATAAGTTATTCATTTGTTGCCTTTGACAGTACGTTTTATTTTCTGTCAGCATTTCCTCTTTATTTCTATTCATTATTACCAATTCATCAAATTTTACTCACACTGTTACTTAATTTTACTATAATTGTTGTAGAGTCTTTTTTTAGTGATTTCGATTAACCATATGCATGTCGCAGTTTACCAAAGAACGGTTCTAGCGCCAAAAAGACATCGAAACCAAATCAAACCAATAAAAATGTCCAACCCAAATAGGGATAGCTAGCTTGTTACATGCTTGTACGCATCTTTTCGTGTTTAGATTGAATCGTTCCACGTAGGATACCAGGGAATACTAGAGGAAATCAGAAGGTAGCAAAAGCGGATCGTATAAAGGTTACCTAGTAGTTTTTGGAACCCAAAGGTCCTTTCGATTCCAATAAAGGCTCAAAGAACGGGAAAACAGGAATTTAAACATATCCCCAATGGTCCCAAGTAATATCTTTCCTCATCTCAACAATGAATCGAAATACGGTTCAATTTTCCTCAGCAATGTCAGATCTGTTGGCTTTTCCTTTTTTTTTCCATTTTAAATTATTTATGCAAAGTTATCAATTTTTTGTACACAATTTTAATTACTTTTATAATTGTTATAAATTTTTTTAGTAAGCCATTCGATTAACGTTTAACCAAATGCATGGTCAGAAACGGTAATTGCGCCAAAAATATCAAAACTATGTCAAATCAATAAAAATACCCAATTCAAATAGGGACAACTAGCTTGTTTCATGCTATTACCTTTTCGTGTTAGACTGCATAGTTCCATGTAGAACAACACTAAGGAATTCAGAAGGATACAATAGTAGATCGGAAAAAGGTTACCTAAGAGTTTTTGGACTCCAAAGGTATCTTCGATTCCAAATAAAGGCTTGAAGAAGAGAGAACAGGAATTTAAACATATCCCCGATGTCTCCAAGTAATATCCTACCTTATTGCAACAATGAATGTAAATAGTTCAATTTTTATCAGAAATCTTTGGTTTGTCGGCATTTCTTCTTCTTTTATCAAAGTTATAAATTTTCCTTTTTTCCATTTAAAATTATAAATTCAATTATGCATATTTTTAATTGCTTTTATAATTGATGTAGATATTTAAAAACTTTTAGTGAGCCTTTGATTAACTTTTAACCTTATGCATGACGCAGTTAAGTAAAAAAAAACATCAAAACCAAACCAAGCCAATAAAAAGGCGCAATCCAAATAGGGACAGTCAGCTTGTTACATGGTTGTGCGTATCTTTTCGTGTTCGATTGGATCGTTCCATGTAAGACAGTAGGGAATTCAGGAGGTTACAACAGTGGATCGGAGAAAGGTTACCTAATAGTTTTTGGATTCCAAAGGTCCCTTCGATTCCAAATAAAGGCTCAAAGATGGGAAAATAGGAATTTAAACATATCCCCGATGGCCCTAAGTCCTGCCTTTTCTCCCGCAACAAGAAATCGAAGTGTAGTTCAATTTTTATCGGCAATCTCAGGTGCTAAATGTGTTTCCCTCTTCAGTTTCATCGCAATTTCCTTCCCTCCTCCGGTCCCACTTAAATCTAGACACGTTTTGTTTATTTTTATTACCTTCCAGTCGGAATTTCTTACCAGTTTTATTGATAGGATTCTCAATCACGGCGGAAGAGTTGCGCCCCCTTTCGTCTATATATTTCTATTTTCTCTACCTCTTGCTTTTTTATCTCTTCGCTCCGAGGGTTTTCCAAGTCGCTTTATTTTTTTTTTTTTTATCTCGGACAGACAATAAATGGCGAGATTTGTCGTTTCTGGCCATCATAGAAGAGAGTAAATATCAAGAACGATGGGGTCTTTTAACTTTTTGGATCGGAGTGACAACATGATTCGAATGACAGATGACGGAGCCTGGTGAGTGGGTGCCCGAAAGACGGTTTGTGAGAAATGCCTTCCGGTTATTTAGAATATATCAAACCTTTTCACGAAACTTTCCTGCTCATACAGTTGTCATACGTTTTTATTCACGTCGGCTTTTTTTTGTTGAAAAGATTGAATTTTCTCATATCTGATTAGTTATGATTCTGAAGCTATTGTGTATTATGAATGACAATGTTTAACATTTTCTGCCTTTGGTGATCAGCTTGTCCACGCAGATTATTTTTTTAAGCTGTTAAACTATTAATACGAATACATTTTTAAAGAATTTCATATCTTTACTTGATAGGATAGGAATTCGAATTTAATCGAATAAGTCCTACAAATTCCTGCGTGTACAAAGGAAAAGGTATGTATACAAAATAAAAGCTGGAATGAATGTCCTATATCGAAATTCATATCCAAATAAAGCATTTATTATAACAGCATTAAGCATTATTAAAACATTTATTACTAAGCATTGTTATATATTTTAATACTGGCGCATTTATTATAACAGTATTAAGCATTATTAAAGCATTTATTACTAAGCATTGTTATATATTTTAATACTGGCGCAAACGCGAGTGGAATATTTTGATGAATGACTTTGAATATCGTCATGACATTAAAAGCATTGTTACAAATTGCGTATCAAATTAAATTTTTAAACAATGATAAAAATAAAAAATAAAAATGTAAGGAAGTAACAGTTTCATAATTAAAAATGCACTTTTTAAAGCTTTCAGATAATTCAAAAATCATTTTTGTGTAATAATAACTTTAAAATTTATGTTATTTTTCTTCTGTATTTCTTTCCTCTGATTGAACAGAGGTTTGGTGGCATGATGGGCCTTTATCCGAGCATTTCTATTTATATTTTGCAATTACATTAACTCCCTATGTGTAGCAATAAAGGCACCTGAAACGTTCTTATACGATGTATTTACATTTAAACGTTGTCATTCTACAATACGTTACAAAAACGATTTCTGCGCAACTCAGGTTAGCATTTCGTATTATACAGATTTCCAGAACTTTATATTCAATTTCAATTTAGGCAGTTGCTACGAGACATGCTATGTAGAAATGAATTAGAGATTAAATGGGTTACAAGTTTCCATAATAAATGCAATAATAAATTATAAAATGATTTAGAAATAAAAAATGGAAAAAATATACATTTTTTTGAAATTTTTTTATTAGTTGACAAAACCCAAATCGCAAGTAAGCTGAGAGCAAAATTGAAATTGAAAAGCTGAGTGAAATTTTTTTATTAGTACAGTCAGAAATTATTTCTGCGTAGAAAAGAAGACAAGAGAGTCTTAATCACAAAGTGATCAAACCCAAATCGCAAGACAGCTGAGTGCTAAATGTAATTCAATGAAGAAATTAAACCTTAATTGAACTAATTGAGTTCATTGAATTAAAAGCATAATTAAATTAAACCTAAACGGAATAAACAGAAACCTACTCCACATGGAAAAATATACCTCCATTAGCAACAATAGAATAAGAATCCAGGATGAAATATTTGCAGCAACAGTGAAAACGATTTCACCTTCATGATATCAATAAAATATGATGCTGTAAAACAATTAAAAATAAAAAAAGAATTAGAATGACAAAAAAAAGTGGAAAAAATTAAAATGGAAATATACCATCGCAAATTTCAAGTTATCATGTGAGAATATTATTATGTGAGAGAAGAATATTATTTGTCTTAATTAATTTAAGTCATTAACCTGTTTAAACCGGTTTGTAACAATCACGAGACTTCTCTCTATATATATTATATACTAGCCGCCTTTGGCGACCAGCCGGTTCGCCAGTATTACCGCTCACTACAATTTTAAATTAAATATTTTAAGTAACTGGTCTCTTAATAGATTCTCAAACAAAACATTTTTAATCTTCAAATTTCGATAGTCATACCAAACTTATACTGTTGTTTAGATCGTTTCTTTCAATTTACTATATATATTATGCTAATTTGTTGTCATTTCCGGTAAAACTTCAACTTTAATTTAAAGTGGAAATGATGAAATTGCAATTAATATAAAGATATTTTTAAATAAAACCAAGCGTTTTATTTTATTTATCATCTTTATTGTTATTTATTTATTATTATTATTACTGAATATGAGTATTGCAAACAGAATCGCTCGGTATTTAAGTTTTATGTGAACTATAAAATATTTTTCATAATTTATGTAATAACTAAAACAATAATTCAACAAACATTTCTCAGATTCAGCATAAAATTCAGTTTTTAGTTTTGCTTTCAAAAGGATTGAAATGAAATCAATAATAATATTTTGTTCCGGCCTATAAATATATTTCAAAAATTATGAAGTCTAAATTTAATGCAGTAAGGTATCATATTCTGAGAAATATTCTGGACACACCAAATTTTAAATTAATGAATGTTTCTATTTTCCACGATCAACGAAGACTTATTTATAAAGTTTTGAATGTTAAAAATTTAGAAAAACTCAACATTTTCATAATCTTAGGCCAATTAATCTTGAGAAACCTGCGTGCTGATTGGCGTATTTTCTTTGAAACGATCAATGGAAATCCTTGTTTTATTGAATAGTGATATTCAAATTTTCATAAATCAGTCAGTTTAAGTGATTGATTTAGTTGATTGGAAATTAACTCTTTTTATTTAAAATATTAGTGTTTCAAGAACATTTTGTTATTCGTAATTTCCACAGCAGAAGCTTAATGTAAAATCAAAAATTCGTTATTTATTAGAGCATTTATTAAATCAAGTTACATAAAATATAATCATTTTCCATTTAGACAATTTTAGCAGATCTATGACTTACTAAAGGTTTACAAATCAGCTGTGTGGTCCTGATTTGAATGGATATCCTGTTCATATTAAAGAAAACTTGCCTTAAAATATAACTGATTTATTGGATTAATAATATAGAGAGTGTAAAAGATCATAAAATGATTTTTCTTACTAAAAAATAATACTTCTAAAAAATAATCTTTCTAAAAAATACTTCATATTTGTTTCATTTCCTACAAACACGTGCCGAAAATTATATTTTTGCTGATTTCATTTCCAAAAAGATTTAATTTATTTTTAATTGGAGCTTTAATAAATGTGATGGCAACACTTTGAAAAAAGCTAATTTTTTCTCATGAATGCGAAACGTGCTTAATTTAAATTTTTATTTTTTACGAAAAAAATTGCTGAAAAACATAGTTAAAATATTTATTTAAAAATTCATTAAAAATATAAATTTAATTTTAAGATTAAAACATTAGTATCATTTAAAATATAAATTTTTGATCTTTAACTTCATGTAAAAATCTTTTTTGTGCGGTAATATTTTCGGAAGTTATAGCAGAAACAGGTCAAAATTTCGCTTAATTTTTAAATAAATGAAATTCTAATTAAAAATTCGAAAAAATAACCTCCCAGGTGCACATTACCGGCCTCCAAGGTATACACGTGCCAAATATGGTAGCTGTAGGTTGAATGGTCTGGACTGTAGAGCGCCAACATACACACACACACATTGAGCTTTATTATAAGTATAGATATAGATAGATAATGATAATTCTTTTAAACTTTCATTTTCCATTTTTCGAGCTGGCAAACAAAGTTTTGGAGCTCGACCGATTTTGAGATGAAATAACAGCTACGATGTCATAGTTCTACGTCAACCTTTTCAAAACGCATCTTCTGTCAAAGAAGCATGCGTAATAATAAAGCAATACTGGTAAAAGCAGGTCAACCTTTTAAAAACGCATCTGCATTCAAAGACGCATACACAATAATAATGCAATACTGGTAAAAGCAAGTAAAAAAAATATATGCGATTAAACGATGATGATGAAAATTGCGATTTAGGCTTTATTCATTGCCTACACGATTTAGAGCTTCAATATTAATTGCTTCATTCATTGCGATCTTCAAAATACCATAACTAAAACAACATAATGTTCTCAAATGATAAAATAGATAAAAAATTGTATTGAACTAATTTTTACAGTGAAAAAATAAATATTTTTTAATTTTAATATGGCGTTCAATTTATTTCTGTGCTATAATATTTTCGAAAGTTATGGCAGATAAAAGCAAAATTGTGCTGCATCCAGAATATTTCTGTGCCAAATTTGATAGCTCTAGATCTAATGATGTGCCCTATAGAGCTTCAATGCAAACACAACACGTTATTCTTACATTAAATGTGCCGAAGTTTCGCCAGAGTCAGACTGTGGTTCAGATAATTCATAAAGAATATGCATTTCATGTGAAAGTTTTTTCACAAAAGTAATAACAATTCTAAGGTGTATGCATATGCATGTGTATTTCAATTTCATTTTATTTTGGTACGCTAGTGTCCATATCATTCTGCTCATGTAATATATGTGTGAATTAATTAATGTTATCAGAAATGATTTAACTCGAAAATAATATAAATATCCTCACTAAACTTTCATTTTTTTTAAGATTGCTGCCCTTTTCCTATTTCGTTGGCGTATATTTACACAGATTTGTAGCTTATTTATAAAGAACCATCTTAATATATTACAAATGCTGTCCTTTTAAGTTGCATTTGTTTCATAATAACACAGCGAACAGAATTGTGTATCTTACTTCACTTTTGTGGTAAGGTCTCGGCTTCGGAACCGGAGGGTTTCCGGTTCGAGACCCGATTCCACCGAAGAACCGTCGTGTAAGGGGGTCTATTGCACGTTAAATCCGTTCTGACCAAACGTCCTCCCGCTGGTGTGGTGTGGTGTGGAGAGGAGGGTGCCAGCTCAGGTGTCGTCCTCGTCATCTGACCGCGGTTTAAAATTACAAGGTTTGTCCCAAAATAGCCCTAGTGTTGCTTCAAACGGGACGTTAATATAACTAAACTTACTTCACTTTTTGTAAATTACCCACTTTGCTATCCTATTTTAAATTAGTTAGTTTAGTTATTTCAGCATTCCGTTTAAAAGCAACACTAAGTACATACATTCATCGTGGAAATCATAATTATGAACCCCGGTCAGATGACGAGGATAACACCTGATCTAGCACTTCCCTCTCCAGACTTCTTCACCACTCCAGGGGGAGGACGTTTGACCGACGACATTAGATTTAACGTGCATTAGGTCTGCTTAGACAGCCTATATTTGATAGAATCAGGTTTCAAACCTGAAACCTTCCGCCCCCGAGGCCTGGATCTTACCACTAGGACAACGCGTCCCTTTTGGCATTGAATAATGATTCATTACTGAATAATAATAAATAATCACAACGGCCAAGTGGTAATGAATAAATAATAACGATAAAAAATATCACGAAAATTATAGCAAGCGCCCTCAATTATCTACTCCCTAAAGACTTACTGCTTTGAGACCAAATTAAAGTTTCAAAAATTTATAATGAAGGTCCCATGAGCAACGTTCGATCCCAAATAATTACAGTTGATTAAGATGGTTAAACTAATAATGACCTGATCTAGCAAAATTAAGTTTGCGTTCACTTTAATTACTATGAAGTACTAATTAGCGTTACACTTGGCGACGCGATTAAGAAGGAGAGAGCTCAAATTATGATCCAAAACTGGTAATGGAAACCAAAATTTATGGTCATTATCGAGTTTGTAAAGTGAGGTAACTTCAGCGCGTTACAAACTTTATTTGAAGAATTTCTGAGGAAACGACAGCTTAAGTGTGCGATCGTAGAGATTATGAGCATCAAGGAATGGATGTATTTGACAGTGTATTCTAATTTCTAAGCTTAATTTTCGCTCCTTCTTATTTACTAACTGGAGATATAGTACAGGATGCTGGATAAATTAATTACCAGATATAAATGAAAGGTTAAGAATTCTTAGTAACTAGCTGGTCATCAAAACGCAGCTAAAAGTGTAAGTTTAAAATGTTGCATAAATGAACAGTTGTAAATAGAAAGTTAATTAAATGGTTAACAAAATAAACGAGCAATTCTTGTATATATATATATTTCGTGTACCTGGGAAACGGCTCTAACGATTTGTACCAAACTTTGTATTTAAATAAGGTTTGCTTTTTAATTTTACCTATGCAGGGATCTTCGCCCTCCCCCCCAAAAAAACCCCACGAGATTTTACACACTCACACATAAAAACAAATAAACAGCAACAACAACCTTTTTTAATATCCAACTTTTTTAATATCTATATAATATTTAATAATGATAATAAATGCAAATATAGGGCCTTTCTCTATCTGCTCTTATGTTGGCAATGTCATTTAGCGCCATCTCGTAAATTTTTGTGGTACTTGCATTTGCGCCGTAGGATGATAACCTACGGGTACCTCAGAATTTTGTGAGATGGCCGCTATACGACATCATCGGAACACGAATACATTACGTTCACATCCAATAGCAACAACGCAATTATTGTGCTAACCAAATAGAATAACATGTTAAACAAGATGCATTTATGTTTTTTTTATTTAAATGAACAGTTTATATGTGGGTAAAATTGAAAAACATTAATATGTATTCTGTATGTAATCCGTATCTAAATATTTTCTTAAAAAACACACACGAGCGAAGCTTGGTTTTCTACGTATCTAAGCATTCAAGATTAGCCTATTAATTGTATATTAATATATAGAAGTTTAACAAAACTTATTAACTAGCTGGTCATCAAAACATAACTGAAACACTACGTAGAGAATACTGCATAAATTAATCAAATACAGATGAAAAGTTACCAATTATTAACTAGTAGTTCTTAAATCACTGCTAAACTGTATGGTTAGAATGCTGCAAAAATTAATTCGCAAATCTGCGTGAAATTTAAGGATTTTTATTAACTAAATGTTGATAAAACATTGCTAAAAGTGTAGGTTTAAAATCCTGCATAAATTAATTAAAATATGTGAATGAAAATTAAAAAAAATATTAACAAAACACAGCTTAAACACTTAATAAGCAAGCGTGGATATATATAATAAATAGTATATATATGACTGGTAATTGCCTTCCTCCAGATCCATAAATTTATACGTAGAAGTGAGGGGGGAGACGACATCTTTATTTTAGAGTATGTGAGAAAGGGGAAAGGACCTTGGTTTTTACCGCCATGGTTTTTTTAAATAAATTCATGGCAGCTAAAGTATTAGAAATATGAGATTAACGTATATTTTGAATTGAAAATTGATTTCATCCAATTCGAGTTATTAATAAATCCAAAATAGTTTTATTATAGGTTTTTATTATTTTCCCCTTCTTCTAGGCACTTCATATTTAAAACTGAAGCATTGACTATAAAGTTTTGGCTTATCGAACAACATTTTGGCCACATAGTTGTTCGATTTTATCCTTATCACCTTCTAGGCGAGGATAATAAATCATGTTTACCTGTCATTGTATGCGCTAAAATGAGTTTAGAACCAGCTATTTGTCATCTTTCAGCCACAAATATCTAGATTCGCAACCATTTCATAATCGGTATCTCGTTAAAGAGAGAAGGTAGGAACAAGTTTATCGCAAAATTTTTTCATCTTAGAAAACAAAACTTAATTGACATCTCTAATAATAATAAAAATGAATGTGCGAACGGGTGTGGTTTGACCCTCTATATAACAGAGTGTTAGAATTAAGGATATCAAATTTTGCACAGATATACTTTGAATAGTGGGAATTCATACCACTGTGTAATTTTTGATATTTTATTAAAAATTTTAAATAATTAAAAATTAATC
>JAPMOR010079018.1:120698-150717 GCA_026543865.1 Argiope aurantia | reverse complement strand
CGATTTTTGTAATCAAAAATTAACGAAAAATAATCACAGTGTGAAAAGAAACATTATCGTTTTACAAAACTCATGATCTATTCCTACACTATTTTTGTTATTTTTTGACATTTTCAAAAATGGAAATTTGTTCAATAAAGTATCTAATTGTTAAATGAGGTAAACGTAACGTTTAGACTATTATGAACCGAGAGACTGCTTCCATTTCGCTATTACATCCATGCAAGTCTTATATTTAAATGGTTTACAGCGGTTCATTAACCTTCAGAACTGGTTATGAATTAATATGAAGACGATAGTGCTTTCACTGCACATATCTTTTTCAGATGAAACATTCTTCGCAATAGTCATATGTGTTGAGAGTGTTACACATATGACTTATGTAAACTGCCGTCTATGATATCAAGTCCTATGTAATTGTGTTTGGCCGAAACGCTACGCAGTTGCATGATTGGACCACATCTAGGTCCTGTACGGCATACGTGATATTCTTACTTTGGGATGTATAAACTGTTATCTGGAATGACAAACTCTTAGAGATAGCCCATGACCAATGGTTCCAGGATGATGGACCTCTGGCATATTTTAGCTTTCCTGTGCTTAACTTGTATGGAATATCCGATGGTTTAGACGTGGGGATTCGGTTTTTTGGTGCCATGATTGCAAGATCTAACATCATTGGATTTCTTCTAATGGAGACAGTTGAAAGAATTAGGTTATTAAGATTTAGTTACTACAGAAAACTATTCAGTAACTCGTATTCATGCAGCGTGTACGTTTGTGATCACCACGCTGCTGCAATACCTGCATTTAATCATTCCGCTGAACATTAAAGCTTGTCTGGACGCGATGGACATTTTGAACATATTAAAATTTAAACGATTGGAAATATGACAAATTCCTCTTTCCAATAAAGGTTTTTTCGTGCATCGGAATTATACTTTTATCCCTCATTTTCTTCTAAAACTGTGAGTCAAGTTGAACACTTTTTGGCAGTTGTTATGTACTCCAAATGATTAAGCGAGTATCCAAGCGAATCTGGTTATGCAGAGTTTTGTAAGTCTTTAAAAGTAAGTTCTGTATATCACAATACGTTTTAATGATAAAGTAAAACATAAAACGTAGCAGTTTTGTCTTAAAGTAACAAAGTTACTTTTATTTAATTTACACCATAACTACAATGCTCTTTGTTTAATGATGCACTGAAGACAATTTTTCGTTGTGAAAAGATGTAGATCATTAAATTTTGTTGACATGACAAGATTAATATTATTAATATGGTTAGAGAACACAGTTGTGAAAAGCGCTTATTTCTGTATTAACTATAGTCAAAAAATAAAAGTTACCAAGTTTGATTACGAAGAAAAAAATATATATATATTTTTACAGAACAGAATAAAGTTTTCTCTATATTTGCATGTTTTTGAACGAAGCAGACATGAAATAAAACTGAATAAATAGACTTTAAAACTGGATAATGCAAACATAGCTGTGATGAAAGACATGGTCCCATGAAATAAAATCTGTTTTTCAAACAACAGTCAAAACAAAAGAACTTCGCAAAGTCTGGAAAAATTTCACAAGCCTACTGTGAAAAACTCTTTTTCTACATCGATTTGAAAAAAAAAAAAAAACATTCTTTGTCGTTTCTTTTTATGATTTCAAAATTCAAGACGATATTTTTACTCGTCGCCTTTTTATTTTAGAAGAAAAAAACAACAACAACAGTTGGAAGGTTTTTTCTCCATAGATTGCTCTCAAGGCAGACGTCGATATCAAAGGAAAGAATGTCATACTTTATTCTCGGCGAAATTTCACATAAAAGTTTGAAATATTCATTTGCAGTCTTTTTGCATGACAGTGAGTTAAGACAAATGATATATTACTGTTTAAAAATATAATTAAGTAGTCTCTGATTTAAAACGAGTCAAGTGTTTACATAATAAACTTTTCGAGTTTCTGATTTAATCAAAATAATTGATAAAAATAAATTAACTTCTCTGCACTAAGGCTATTTTTCGATTAATAAATTGTTGAAGCATTATTAACTTTTTGCGCTATAATGGGATGTCTGACACAGGCCTCGAATTATCGAATTTTTAGTATTTAAATCTGAAACTAAATTGAAATATTACATTATTAAAACACAAAATGTACTTGGTATACCTCAATATCTTCAATATCCTTTTCATTATTATAGGAATTGGAATAAAAATAAATGTTATAAATAGGATGAGGCATTATTAAGAAGTCAAATGAATCTCTAGATGAAAACTTAAAATTCATGCTTTACAATACACATGTTTTTCGTTATAATTTTCGAACACTAATTTTAATTAGAAGCAATACAGTCATTTATGTTCTATCAGCAAAAATCTGAATATTTAGAAGAAACAATGGCTTAACATAAAATTCTCCTTCGAGGTTGTAGGTGTACGAAGTAAAAGTCTTGTCAACATCTGTATTCAGATTTGTTATCACAAATGTCCACAATTGTACAATAAGTTGTCAATAAATATATGAAGCCAAACTCTTGTCAACAAGTGTACTCAAAGTTGTTTTCAAAGTTGAACGGTGCAGGAATTTAAGGATGCTACACTAATGTGACATCATCAAAATAGTAAAAATTTTAAAATGCAGGCTTAGAATTTTCCTAGCTGAACTATTTATTTATCATGCGCTAAGCATTTGAATTGCCATTAGCTCCGATCTACGTAGACAAAAGACAGACAGATCTTACAAAATAATATTTAGACAGAAACCAAGATATAAAAATGGCTCTAAAGATGAATCATTCTCCAAAAATAAAACTTTTCTTTAATTTGAAATCTTATTGTTTGAAAAGAAGATTAAAATTGTAATCTTTAAAAGGACAAATAAACTTAGAATTAAAAAATTGTGTTAATCCATGAAAATAAAGGGTTTTAATTTATCGAAAAGCATCAAAGACTTTTGTAATAAATTAATATTCAAATTTTTCTTGTATATTTAATGTATCGTGTTTTATCGAGATTCTTATTAACTATTCAATTAATATCATTATTTTAAAACCTTCATTTGATTATTTTATAGTAAATTTAAAAAAAAATATTAACAATCTACTGTCAATGATTCTCGCTTGTAATGTATCTTGTTGGTTACTAAAATTACGTTGTATCTTATTTCAGTAATATACTTTTTTAATCGTAAGGTATACAAATTGTTTTAAAATCTGTAGCTTTGTCTATTACTATACTTTAGTTTTTACTGTTTTTGTCTTATCAAATGAAAGCTTTCTTAAGATAATATAATTTCTAAATAGATTTTTCTAATTAGTTTGAGAGAATTAAAAATATTAAATATATTATTAAAAGTAAAATTATTATACTGAGTATTAAAAAAAACTTAAACTGAAAAACAAACAAAGGAAAAGAAGAAATGGGGAAATTGTACATTAAAATTTTGAAGTTAAAATAGCAGATGAGAAACTAAAATAGTGTTTTTAATTCTACAATATAAAAAGAAGCAAATGAAACTGAAAACTCCATTCCGTTCAATTGAGTTCCTCAATAGAAAAAATAAAAAATAAAATAATAAAGACTTTTATTTAAAAATTTTTTATTACTATTACATAATTATAGCTTTGAATTTTTACATACATACTAATAATGTTCCAATTATTTTCTCTGTATGAGATTTATAACTATTGAATCTCATATAGAGCGAATAGTTGTTAGAATAGTTCAGAGTAAAATGTTGTTTCCATCTAATCACTGAATCAAGCCACTTCTTCTCCGCCTCTTTCATTGGCATTCAGTTGAGGATGTTTCCGTCGAGTAATAAAATCTTGCAACGTTCGTTGCTTGCATTGCTAACCGAAGCTTTGTTAAGTCAACTACCCCAGTACGCACTTTCAGTTTCTAGCTAAATGTAGTTAGGGGTTTCGGGTTAGCTCATCTTATTACTTTGCAACTATTCGCTTTCTTACTTTAATGTACACGAAATGTACTAAGAAAGATAATTATATAAATAAAAAAATATAAGATTATTATAAAGAGAGTCCCAAAATTAATGCAAGATTTGAATTTGGCACCATTCGTGCAGTAAATAATCCTATTAGTAAAGCCATTTGACAGCCGAAAGTTTAGGGTTAGTAAAAATGAAGCATTACATGATAGAATAAGATGTTTTCATTGTTGAACAGTATTCCAAAAATAATGAAAGTCTGGCGGCCACAATTAAAAAATTTGAGAATTGGCCTCATAGATCGTGCAATTTAACACCATTGGATTTCATTTTAGGATAGCTGAAAGTTTAGATTAGTAAAAACGGAGCGTTACACGATCGAATAATGTGTAAATGCAAGATTTGAATAGAATTGATAATTAAATAGAATTGATAATAAAGATTTCGGTTAAACATTAAAAGAAAAATGGAATAATCGTTTTATAATTCGAGTTTTCTTAGGCATTTAAAAATCAATTTTAATTCAGAAAAACATAAAATTCGTATGAAAATTCGATAAGTGTGCACAAAAATATTTCTAAAAAATTAGCATTTAATTGGAATTGCAAAATCATAAACAGTTTCAATCCAAGTACATTCATATTGGGTAATATGGAAGAAAAAATAATAGAAAAAATTAAACATTCAGTCACTTGGAATATTTTGAAATTTTAAAACATCATATATCTTTTAATTTTTAAAATATCATATATCTTTTAATTTTTAAAAAATCATATTTCTTTATAAATATTTTTAAAGAAATTTGACGTATTTGTGTATTAATACATATGCGTAAAGATTTTCATAACAGGCCGGGATAGCCTGGTTGGTAGGGCGTTGGACTCGCATACCTTAGGTCGTTCGAACCCCGGGGGTAGAAGACTCTCAATGTATAGGGTGGCTGGTGCCTGTATAAATCTGTCATGGTTTACAAAGTTTTCCCAGTCGAGACAATACTGGTTCAAAGGTGATAGTAATCTGATTCAGGTCTAAATTACGATCTGTGGATGAGTGAATGAAATGTATGAATAAGTCCGCCCCATAAAAAAGGGTTGTGACGCATGAGTAGTTAAGTCGTACCCTTGGCCCTAGATGGCGCTACTGAAACAAGAGACGCTAAAAATCTGGGCTTAAAATCGCTGACCTCGTCAGCGGGCTTTTCTATGACAAGTGCCATAAGAAACTACTACAACAACAAATTTCATAACTCTAAGTGAATAATTCGTAAAAATTCTTAATAGAGTCCACCGTCCCCTTAAATATAAAATCGATACGAACACATACACAAAAGTTTTCTTGTTGTCATTGAGAGTAATAAAGATTTATAAAGGAAATTGCGAATATTGAACAATCTTCTTAACTTATTATACAATGTATTAGTGCCTCTAAAAGATATTGACACAAGAACAATTCAATCTTCAATAATTGCTAAAGTCACCAAGATAAAAAGTGAAATAATACGTTTTATTGCTATATAAACTAGCACTTGGGGGTGATAATGGTACTTATAGAACTAACATTAATCTAGTTAACTGCGGAAAGTGTCCATACACACGCGAATTTGCTGATAGTTTAAACATCTCAATGGGGTCGTAAAGACTGGTTCTTGCAGTCAAAGTCTCTTGAAACATTAAAAATAACATGTCATAAATTAAAGATCTGAATCAATCTCTCAGAGAGTTACTTGAGTGAATCGATTTGAGCTATTTTGAAAGTCTTAAGTATTATATCATGGATCTCTGTTTTTATCTATCTGTATAAAATCAACCCTGATTCTAGAATAAATATTCCAAATCGGTTTATTCTCTTTTTCATAAATTTCTTGAATATTTTTTTCATCATTTCATTTATTGCAGCCAGCAGAATAAAAGGAATTAAAATAAGAGAACAATGTTAACAATTTTATATACTATATAGAATAGCAATACTTGTATTGAATCATATAAATATCGAAATACATTACCAAATACAAAATTTTCTTATATTAAAAGATTTAATTTCATTAACAATTACCTCATTATATTATGCATAATTCTGTAGTTAATTATATCCTCAGATGAATCTCATACTTCCGCATTTACGCCGCGATGACCTGGTGCTAAGGTCTCGTTATCTCGACCGGAGGTTTGTAAATTCGAGACTCAATTCTAACGACGAATCGTCGTGTGAGCGGGTCTGGTACATGTTCAATCTGTTGGGTCCTTCCGCTATGAGAAGAGAGGGAGGATGCCAGCTCAGGCATAGTTCTCGTTATTTGATCGCAGTTCAAAATCATGAGGTTCACCCCCAAAATAGCCCTATTAATGTTTCCCACGGAACATTGCTGTAACTAATCCAACCATGCCTTTGTTTTCGTACGATAAATGCCAACAATAAAATTTCTCTGTTATGATCTTCTTGTTACATTGCCAAATGATTGGGAATCAGGAACTTATTCCAATTGGACGCCGAACATACTAAGTGCCAGGCTATGAATATGAAACTAAACATAATATTTTTTTTTATATTTCTTATAGAATTTATTTTGTTTCTGAATCATCACATACCCATACATGCAACAGGCGATAAAACAATGAAATAATTTGTCCCTTGAACGAATTGATAAGACAAACACCTACAAAGTGGACGCAAAAGTCATTTTTTAAATAATTTCTTATTTTTTTCGTGTTTTTAAATTATTGTTTTCACAATTAACCAAACAGATATAATCCTAAAAAAAGTTTTTTTTAGGATCTTAAAATTTTCAGAAAAATTCTTGCGACAAATTTGATTTTAATTTGACTGAGAAAAAATTTGATTTTAATCAAAAATTATTTTTTTTAAATTTTATAAGAGATTAATTACTGCGACTGCGTTCAAGATGATTTTTTTTTTGGAAAAATGTTAAAAAATACTTATGCTTTTGAATTTTATCATGAGATATATGAGAAAATACCTATAAAAATGTACTAGCTAAAACCGAAAATATTTTTGCAAATTGGGAAAAAATATAGATTTGGCCTAAAAGAATTATGAAACAAAAAGTATATATTTCAGAAGTTCATCAAATGATTTGTTCAAAATCTAGCTTATAATTTAAGAAATATATGAACAAAGAAATAAAATTGTGTTTCTATTCAGTCTTTAAATATTGAGGTTCGATTGAAAATAACATGAAATTTTCATTTTTTTGGATTATGAAGTGAAGTAAAAACAATTGTAAAATCTTTCTAAATGAACAAGTTTTTTATTTTGTTGTTCAGAAAGAACGGAAAATATTAAGACAATTATCATATTAAATTTAAATAAAGAAATAAGCGTTAGATTTTAATTTTTGATGTATTTCGTATAGAGATTAAAAAGTGGCCTTCTAACGTGCTTTATGAAAATATAAAAATATATGCTACTTTGCAAATAATGAATTATAAACATAATTCTAACGATTTTATTAAATAACATTATTCAAGAAAAAAAGAAAGAATATTAAATGAAAAAAATATGTGAAGCTTTCAGTGATAATCGATTTTTTAGTGTATTTATCCAACTGAAAAGTACCACATCTTTCAATGCGAAAAAAATGATAAAAGTTCCATAAATTAGTATGAAAAAACTCATTCATAGCCATCACATGAAAAATTCAAAATAATAAAACATCACAGACATATTATATTTTTTACTTTTATTTTCACTGCAGCACATCATTTATCAGTCCCCACTCCTATTTACTTTTGATATGACCCCATTCCCCCCCCCCCCCCCCCCCCCACAAAGTGCCAGACGCACAGCCCATCAGCTTGAAGCTCCTACATCGCATTTAACTCCCAGTCTCGTTTCAGGTTAAGTCTATTTTAGATGAGATCTGCCATAAGAGTGACTGCGGTCAAGACGATATTGTACCAGGGAAGGTATAAAAGCGTGGAATGTTTGCCCACTTCGTAGAATACAAACACACAGCTCTCTGCCATCTGTAAAGAAAGTGAGTGGATATAAAAGGTGGGATCCGAGAGGGTATTTAAATATTTTATGAGGATGGAAGACGGATTTTGGAGGCACTTAGAGGTAGGATCCGAGGAGGATAAGAACTGTTTATTTCTTCTTGGGATCGTGAGATTACATAGAAATGAAAGAGTATTTCTGTGTAAATGCATTAATCTAAATAGGAAAATCTAATATCTCTTTCCTAGGATTAATTTTGATTAATGTAAAGATATGTGTAAGTTTTAATTTTTTCGAATATATGAGAAAGAGGAAATAACGTCATCGTCAAAATTCGAATTTCGAGCGAAAAACATTCAGAAGATATCTGTTTGACTGAATACAGGTGTACATGCTAATTACAAAACGTAAAGAGCTAGATAAATAAAATTTGGCACATTGGTTTCGTGTCTAAAATAGAACCAAATCTGCCAAAGCGTTGACTGTCTGTCGGTCGGTATTTCAAGTGCATGGTACAGCATTAATTAAAAAAAATATTTAAATAAATGAAATCTAGCATATGTTTTTATCACTCCAATTGTATTTTTATGTTAAATTTTAATTAGTCGAAAGAAAAATTCGATTTTGGGTAATCTAATAAAAAAGAAATTCGATTTTCGAATATTTGTGCATTGAGCGTATGCAAAGGATTGATCGATAAAAAAAAAACGCCAAAGATTATAATTGTAATTTTATGTTAAATTTTAATTTTAGTTGATCTAAAGAAAAATACGATACGAGTCTAAAAAAGAAATTCGATTTTCGAATATTTATGTGTTAAACGCATGGCAAAAATTAATCTCCAAAAAGAATCGCAAAACTTCACAAGATAGTTTTTAGCAAAAATCTTAAATTCACACTAAAGATCAATAATTTGTAACTATAGTTCTCTAGTGTCATATAAAAAATGGCGGTCTTACACAAAGTTTTCTAGATAAGAAATAGAAATCCATAATTTTTTTCTTTATTACATTTTAAAACGGAATTTCAACATGTGTTGATATACGAGAAATGCTACCGAAGGATATTACTGTTGATTTTCCAATATTTTTTTCTAGCCCATACTTAGAACCGTATGAGAAATTCAAAATATATCTAATTAGCTGGCTTCGGCGATTTTTTGGTTTTCCATAATTAAGGGTTGTTAAGAATTTCATTGATAGATTTTGTACAATTTGATCCGATTGGCTTTTTCAAAAAAATATATTTAAAATTCAAATTTTGATAGACATATAACTCATACTATTTTAGATTACATAACCGTTCTGTTGATTGGGTTATACATTCTCTTAATTTTTCTGTTAATGACTTTATATATACAATTATATCAAGAAAAGATCAGATGAATTTTTAAAAAAAGGTATATTTAATTTTTTGTTGGTTTTGAAATTAAACCTTAAAATAAAATTCAACAAAACTCAAAAAATTTTACTTAATGCATATTTTAAATAGAAATTTAATAAAAATTCATTATGGAAAATACCGTGTATTCATACCTTCATCAATAAAATTGGGAGAAAAATCCAGAATTAATTATTTCTTCCAACAATGAAAACAATTTAAGTTTCGATGTAGGAAAATATATTGTTGTAAAATATGTTTAATCAGAAATAGACATCAAACTTCAACGGCAACTACAGTGTTATAATTGAAAAGATTTTTTCATTAACCAAGGATAAGATAATTAATCAAGGATATGATAAAATCATTTTTTATTTTAAAATTTTTTGGAAGATTTGGTGACAAATTCTGAAACTTTTGCTTGAAATTTAGTAATTAATTTCGTAAGATTTATTTTAATTTGCCATTATTTAAATAATTTTATGATATATTTATTGTCAGTTCATTTTAAAATTTGTAAGGAGCAAATTTTCAGTTAAGAAAAAAAATCATTATTAAATCTTAGTTAAAACTGGATTCGGAATGTTAAACTACTGTAAATAAACAAAATAATTATTATAAAAAATTTATTAACGTTACGCAACGAATATTTATACATTAAAATTTATTTTCAACAAAATAATATATAGGCCGGTATATTCTATAGAAATTGCATAATGTATAATGCAATGCAGATGTTGAAAAAAATCGTTATAAATGACGTATAGCGAAGACGTATAAACCTGAGGATATCACAATTGATAATTACTTTTAGGTAATATGCGCTCAATAAAACTGATCTTTCAAAATCTTGATGCTGATTTTTTAACTAAAAATTAATAAAGTTTTAGCGTCTTACTTTAATAAATTCGGAGGATATGACAGTACAAAACCCTTTTACCCAACTTTGAAATTTTTAAAAATCGTTTTATTGTGATGCTATTTTTATATTTGGTTAATCGTTTGTCTAAAATGCGGAGATTTTTCAAAATCATGAGTTCGGATTTTTGATAATTACAATACTTTTCTCTATATTTTGTATATGAGAAAATAAAAACATGAATCAAGTCTGACTATATGTTTCTGAGTAGATTAATGAATCTCTTTTAGATTTTTAAATTTAACAATTTGAGAATGTGGAGGAATGATTGCTTTAATACTTCCATTTGTTTTAATTAATAAAATACACGGTTCTATTATCTAAATGATTTACTCTCCAATCAAACAAACCTTCTTTATATTTTAAAACAACGTGATAGTTACATTATATAATAAAATATAAGAAATCATTCCAAAATTCATAAGAAATCATTCCAATACGTGATTGCTAGAGATTCAAAAATTAAATATTTATAATCAAATGCAAAGAGCATAATGAGAAATGCACGTAAAAAATTTCCTTTTAGCTTAGAAATATGCCGTAGAGTTATTTTCGTTAATGAATTTCAATTATTTCTCGGAAAACAAATCGAAAATTCGAAGTACGAAGAATCACCGTGACAGAAATTAAATTCGGAAATTTTTTTTCGATTAAGTTTATTTCTGAAAAAGAGTTACGAATTACTTTTGTTAAGGAATCTAAAATCAAACATCTTTCGAAACAATGAATAAACACTTCATTCTCGAGTTTTTAAAACTAAGTTTCTGTGATATCCTTCGAATCACGTTTTGTTTGCTTTTTCTATAGCAATGTTTTTAAGAAAGAAATAATGAAATAATTAAAATCTTTTAATAATATACCAGGCTCTACATAGGTTTGATTATTTTTATTTTTAATATTTTTTTTCCTAATTTTAATAAAGATGTTAACGAAATATATATTTGTGTATTTTCTAGTTGATGGAAAATTTAAACGCACAATCTAGAGTTTCAAGACGTAACTTTGGCAAATTGTTTTCAAGTCCACATTAAACGAAATATAATTTTTTTTATATCTTATGGAAAGTAAGCTCAAAACTTTTTCCTCGCAACTTTTGTTAAAAATTTCATTAAAACTATAGACTTTAAAAAAGATTAGGAAATAGGAATTATCGAGAGACTTAATTAAAATATTTACATCAAAAAGGATTAGAACTCAAAACTTGCTTGTTTTGTTTCGAGTTTTATTTTAAGTTTCTGCTTTTCGGCGTCTGTTTTTTAATAAGTTTTGACAGAAAAGCAGTGTAGTAAGTCGTAGGATTGTGTTTCTGCCTACATCTGACAAGTTACATTAAATGTTTTAAGCAAAATGAAAAGAATGCTGAAATATTCTTTCATAAAAACAATCCTTAATAAATTGTAAATACAGACTATTTATTAACTATTCTCTGATTATCCCGAGTTATCTCGGGCTCATATGTATTGCAGTTAATTGCCATCACGAGAAAACTCGTGCGTAGCAGAATTTATTACTACGATTTATTGTATTGCATTTTTACTTGGCTTCAATCTTAAAAAGAAAAAGAAAAATGATGCTTTAATTGACTTTTGTTTTGTTTTGTTGGAAGTATATTTGTCCAGAGAACCGGGCTGATAGACTACCTCTGAATAGATTTCGTTCAAACTTAAATAGAATTCTATAGATTTGGAATAGAGATCAAACATAGAATTTCTTCTTTTTAGAATTACCGTTTAATAATGCAAGAATGCGTTTTTTGGACTCAGGAAGTTTGAATCGTGGAGATGGATCAAAACTTTGAGATCAAATTCTTTGTTGATTACATTACTTTCTCTATGTTTTATTTCGTATATGTGAAAGTAAAAACCATCACAGATGAAATCTTCGAATTTCTTTTTCAGCTTCCCATAAAATTCTTATAAACTTTCACCGTTCATTTTTCATTTGATATAATAGATTGCTTCTAGATTTATTTCTCTATTTCAGATTCTGGAGAATCATTGTTCACATCTTTCAAGGAAAAAGTAAGCAAAAATGTAATGGTGTACTTTACTGATGTAAAATATATTATTATGATTAATGGTGTATTTCCTAATAGATTATTAATTATAATAACTAACTTACCCCTTCCGGGTTGTACTTCGAAAGAGGGCCTTCTTCCTTGAATTCCTGGAGGACATCGGATAATTTCTTCGAGGAATCTGAAAAAAAAAAGTGCAATAGCAAATTAATTAACTGAAATAATTAGCGGCAATGTATTTTTGAAATATGGATTCGATACTTAACGCTTAAACGAAATATGTGTGAATATGAGAGAAATAAGTTAACCCTCTGCACTCGAATGGTGCCTCTTATTCACCATTCAAGACAGCATCACTTTGACATTTTTTTTAAAATTTTGATTTTTAAAGAATGATGGGCCGCGGTGACCTGGTGGTAAGGTCTCGGCTTCGGAACCGGAGGGTTTCAGGTTCGAGACCCGATTCCACCGAAGAACCGTCGTGTTAGGGAGTCTGTTGCACGTTAAATCCATCCTGACCAAACGTCCTCCCACTGATGTGGTGGGGAGAGGGGGTGCCAGCTGAGGTGTCGTCCTCGTCATCTGACCGTGGTTCAAAATTACGAGGTCCGTCCCAAAATAGCCCTAGTGTTGCTTTAAACAGGACGTTAATATAACTAAACTTTTAAAGAATGATAAGATGCTGATTAATTTTTCGGTAAAATTCAACTTTAAACTATAATAAATATTTTTTTCATAGCTATAAGCAATTCCTTGTGTTAGATGAATAATTTTGCATCACATTACTTTTCCGAGTGCAAAGAGTTAATATCACAAATGAAATTTAAAAAAACCCCTACTTATTTTTAAATTTAAATGATTATAAAAAGATTACTCGTGAAATTCAATTTTATTAACTATTAATTGAACTATAACTGATAAATATATATTCCATGTTGAAATGAATAGAACAGTATGTCTAGTATTTGAATCCAACCGCTTCTAGAAATATAAGAAAAAAAATCCTTCATTAATTTACAAAAGACCTCGTTTTTACTTTTCTCAAAAGATTGTATCTACTTCTTACTGTATTTAAATGTTCATCTAAAACTATTCTTTAAATTAATTTGAAATAACATATTTTCATATCAATTAATCTATTTAAAGTTAATAAGCGTGCATCATATTTAGTTAATAAAATCAGTCTCTACTACTAATAAAAAAATCATGCGTTCGTTTGTCTCTGCATGTGCTGAACTCTTCATTTCTGATTGTTTCATGTTAAGTCATCTAATTTTGTACTTGTACTTTTAGGAAAAGGAAAATATGCATCTCACACCATTTTTTCAATATTTGAATTAAAATGTATTTTAATTAAACATTTTAGCAAGATTTTAAATTTTTTAATAATAAATTCTTAAAATAATATTTCAGAAAAATATTTTTACTCCCTTTAGAATTAAAAAATATATATATTGTTACGAAATTTTCTTTACCGGGGTTCGTTTGGATAGTGGGAGTGATATGGTGTAAAGAACGCTCAATCAGCAGGCAGAAGTAGAATAAAAACAACGACGTTTATTTACACGAAGACACACAGGACAGCACAAAGCGACAACTATGTACCGCACAGAAGACGATTATCTTCACCCGAGACGTGTAGCATACAACAGCACACACAGCAGCATACAACCAGAATCTACTGCAGACAGTAGCGCACAGCTCAGTTCAGCACGAGCTTGACTCCGTCGCTGCTCACCGTCGCTTACGACTCCTCCGCTCCGTCTTCGGACTTCTCTGACTCTCTCTCGGAATACTGACTTCGTCGACTCGACTCCGCTGCTCTCGAACTCGGACTACTCCGTCGTCTCTCCGACTACTGGCTTCGTCGTCTCCCCGTCCGACTTGACTTCTCTGGCAGCTGTAGCCTCTTTTATAGGTCTCAGGAGGCGGGGCTAAAAGCCTCTCAACCAATCAGGAACGTTCTAGGCGTATCTCGGTTCCTACTGGACGGATCGGGAAAATTCTCGAAGTTTCGGGTATTATCTATTTTGGCGCCAAAGTCGCCAAATTTGTCGCCAAGTCGCCAAATGGTCGCCAAGTTTGTCGCCAAGCTCTGGGACCTCCGACGCGCTAGTCCCATTCAGATGACTGTAAAACTTTCTTTCCATTGATGGAATAAACTATGCTGGGAAGCCGAATTGCAGGTTTGTAACAATATATTTATTGATACTATTTAAAGTGCAAGAAATTTTTTTGTAAATTTTCAAAATTTCTGAAAATTATGTTTATTTTTTTATATTACTTTTTACTATTATAATTCAATTGATACCGTTCTCATTCTTTCATCAACTAATTAATTGTATAATTATCTTCCATTGCTGAGAACTAAGAATAAGTGATTCAGTTTATTATCTGCTCACTTTTCATGAGGAATAAAATAAAGTTACTGTACCAGAAAAGTGCAATTAAAAAAACAGATAACTTGCACAGTTGTTCGTTTAATGGTATTATGATAACTTTTGATGTTCGATTCCGTTCGTAAGGTTCAAATATACAATAAGCGGAAAATATGTAAGATTGTTAAAGTAACTCGTTTTTATGTCTATTGAAATTTGATTCTTAAAATTGTTTTATTGATCAAACGATAAAATAATTATTCAGGAGTTAGTTACTAGCAATAAATCATTAAAAATATTTCGACCAAACTAACTGATCTTGGAAGTGACTAGTACTGAATAAAAACTAAATTATCCTATAAATTGAAAAAAAAAATTAATAAAATTTTAAAGTGCATAAATATTATCAGTTAACTCGTTCTCTTTAACTAGCCTTTTAAATAAAGAGCATTATAATTTTACACATTAAAACACATATATAATTGAAACATATAAAATTTTACTTTAAGAAAACTGCTTTAAATTTAGTATGGCAAAGCCTACAATATATGCCTGCAACAATCCCTGCCTTATACCAAGGTATAAGGCAGGGAAATAAGGATTAAGGCCAAAATGGACAGGTTTAAACTTCAATTACAAAATATGAATTTAAAAAATTGGATTATAACAAAAGAAGATGGTGTTACAAATTTTGTTAAAAATTATAGTAAGTTTATTAAAGGTTGTTGCAATTAGAGACAAAGTATCCCGTTCTTCAAGAATTTTCACTAGTCTGATTTGTAGTATCAAAAGACGCAGTGACTAGCGCATACAGGTTGAGTCTAAAATCATGGGACAAACTTTGAAAGGTGGTAGAGCTTACTATAACAAACAATTATTGTATAGGAATATATGACCGGAAGTGACGCGTTAAGGCACAAACACACAAAAATAACACATGAAATGAAAAACATTGTTTATTTACAACGTCGTCGCTAAATGTTTATTTTAGAGAAATGTCTACAAAAAATTCTCAGTATTGCAGCCACCGACAATAAACAAGCTTGGTAGCATCGGTGGAGTGATTGGCGAACAGATTACCATGCCCCGTGTATTTCACGTACGTATGCAGTCGCACAGGATAGTCGAGCAACGAGTTCTTCAATCGAGTCCCGTAAATGAGGGGTTTAAAATGCCCCCATAGGAAAAAAATCGAGACTCTCTAAATCTGGTGATCGTGGTGGCCATCGGAATAGTCCACCACGCCCAATCCAGCGCACTCTATTAGTAGCATCCAGGAAATTGCGACCTTCTATACTGAAATGTGCTGGCGCACCATCATGCTGAAACCACCATTGATTGTGAACGCCAGGCAGAATTTCTTGCAGCAATTCTGGTAAAACCTCTTCCAGAAAAATCCGATCACAGCGGACATTGATTCGGGTTGGTAGGAGATATGGGCCTGTGAGGGAATACTTCCAATACCCGATCAAATGTTCACAGAAAAGCGTTGTTGGAATGCATGTGGGTGTATGGCGTGTGGATTTCCTGTTGCCCACATATGAGAACTGTGAGCATTGAAAACACCTTCGTTTGTAAAAATCACCTCATCTGTGAATAGTATATGAGCTGGAAAAGCCGGCAGCGACACACTCTGCTTCAAGAACCATTGCAGAAAGCCACGCACAGAGGGTAATTATATGTCTGCAAAGCTTGGACTTTCTATATGTAGAATGGGTGTAAACCTTCTGCGTGTAAAACTCTTCGAACGGTTTTTTGACTGGAATGTAGACGACATGCTACAGCCCTTGTGCTTGTGCCGAATGTTTCGCCCACATGGTCCAAGATAGCTTCTTCCATATGTAGTTGTCGTACAGTTCTTGATTGACCCCTTCCCTCAGTACTGGCATTAAATGAACCATTTTCCCAAAGTTGTCGATGTAATCGATCAAACATTTTGTGGTTTGGCATGCGCCATTCTTGATAGAACCGTATTTGGCATGTGGTTTGGCGGCATTCCTGGTAGAACCGTAGCACTGTTCTGCCGTTACCATTAGCAACACCATGCATCAGATGCATGTCTGCCTTTTTGCTATTAGTAAAATAATGCATCATGGCCAAAATCTTAAGCGCAAATGTCGTTTTTTGTCTGATGCAGCAGATTACTGGCGCACCGCTTTACTGCCCTCAACTATCGCCAACTATGTAAGCCAATCACGTCATACAGGTTGCCAAGTACGTGTGATTGCTATTTCCTGTAATTGTTTTAACATCTTCTGTACGGAATCATTGGCTAATTTCATGCTAATGAACATTTTATGACTCTGTTAATGTGTTATTTTTTTTTCTGTTTGTGCTTCAACGCGGCATTTCCGCCCATATATTCCTATGCAATAATTGTTTGTTATAGTGACCTCTACCACCCCTAAAAATTTGTCCTATGATTTTAGACTCACCCTGTATATTGTTATTAGTTCAAATAATAACATGTTTGATTTCACTAAAATTTTTAAAATTATTATATTATGAAAAATTCCATAGAATTGCCCGTTTTTAATATTTAAAATTAAATAAAAAATAAAGGCTAATTATAAATTAAAATATGTAATTTTTTAAAACTTTCTTCACTTTTTGCAATAATTTTAACAAGATCGAAATTGTTGCAACATCAACGTTGATTTCAATCAAAATTGCTGCAACATCTGCAACAATTTTGATTAAAAGATGCGTTGTAACATAGATTGTACATGTTTCAACAAAATTTTAGAACAAATAACATTACTTTTTTGAATTATAATAAAGCAAGTTAAAAGAAAGCCTCCTTTGAAAAAACGATTAAAATCTTTCATGAATGTGTAGGTTACAGTAAACCTAATCCTAAATTGAAATAAACCAGAAAACCCCAAAATTGAAATCGAACATTAAAAACTACTATTATGAACAAACTTTGTCGATTTTCTTGGAAAATCTATTATAAAAAATGGATGAATAAATATTTTAGGCTATTAGCATGTTTGGATGAAAAAGAAAGGAAAAAAATTAATTGCAGCCTAATAAAAAGGGATAATTCAAGGTATAAAAAAATAGAACAATGTTAAGATACTTCAAAAAATTTTAAGCAAAAAAAGAAAACCCTTTTAGAATCAATTATAAATTGCGTCTGTTTTTCCTTGGAAAAAGTTTCGACTGACATTAATGAATTCTAGTTTCAGCTCGTTGCATTGGGATTTGATTTGTAAAAATAACTCTCATTAATAAAATACACAGGTGGTGTTGGAATGACAAACGCATTATTGACAGAACACAATTTTCCACATCATTAATAATGTATAAATAGGCAATTAGAGAATAAAACTGTTTTTTTAAATCATTTCTTTAAATATTAAATTCATATTATTACTAAAATTAGAATTTTTAATGCATTATAATTGCTTGTTTTTGGCAGACGATTCTTTGCGCTAATGCTCTAACCAATATTTCTAACAGATATTATTTTTAAAGAAATGCAATTTATTTCCTGCCTTAATTTATCTTTTAAGCGTATATTTCAATCTACTTTTAATTGAATTGAATTGCTCCAAGGCATGTGACGTCGCTAATCTTTATTATTAATTTCTAATATGGACAAAATACTATGCCATTTTATATAGAATGTTAATTTATTTTTCCTAGAATAATTCTAGAAACAATAAGTTATTTTTATTGAACACAATAATATTTTATGCGTAATTGAAATTTATACTATATACTAACATGATCTCAGGAAATTTCATAAAATAAAGATTAAAAATTAATCGAATAAACTTTAACATCCTTTCAAAAAAAATTATTCAGAAAATATTATTTAAAAAATATTTCGGAATTCTAGTTTTAAACGTCATAACATGATATAATTTTGGATTATTTTAGTTTATCTTTATTTTGCTTTTAAAGTTTAACCTAACCACAGATTTCATACAAAATTCGATACCGATTTACAGATACTAAATTGTGTACTAAATTTTATTCATCTACTTCTTTGCATTTTGTTAAAAATTAACGTCTTCACTTAATTTATACAATCATGCTGACAGATTTCCTCTGAATGGATTTTATTCAAAATTTGATAAGAAATACTGCACACTCCCGAGTATCCGGCCTAATGAGGAGGAAGGACAGGCCGGATAACAAAAAAAAGTCGGATAGGCCGGAGTTCTATGAACTCATTTCTTGGCCCACCAATACCAGAAAACAAAATTTTTATACCAAAACTCTCTGTTGTAATGCGTATATTTTCACTTCTTATTGGGTGCCAAGCCCTTCATTTATCTCAAGCCACATAAAATGTGAACAGTGCAGCGGCCCGGTGAATCATAGAGCTCAGTAACTTGTCGAATTAAAATAGAAGGCTCTGTACTGGTAGTTTATGTCTGTTTATATACTGCACTGCAAAAATTTAGTAGAGAAAAAGTAATTTAATGGATGTAAACTGTTCAAATTTTAATATGAATTTTGTACACTTTACTGTGGTATACTTTAAAAAAAATTAAAATTAAGCATATCGCAAGAACAATTTGCGAATACTATACATACTGGGCATTTATAATCAGGAACAGTAGCAACAATGGAGGTCCGTTGCATACTAACGAACAATGAGCAGAACGCTGCTCTTTTCCTGATACAACTTGTATTTTGCACACGACACGTAATAGAATGATAGTAGACGCCAGCTTCCAATGTCTTGGCAATATTGCCAATGCCTTCCCTTCCTCAAATAATTACGAGAAAGAAAATTAAGCCGGATAGTACCGAAGCCGGGTAGTCGCGAACCGGATACTCAAGAGTGTACTGTATATAAATTATGCGTGGAAATCAATTAACGTTTCCATCTAATTCAAAATGTTTTTGAGTTATACTGCTTCTACACAGACTTACTAATTCCAAAATTGGGTTTCCCTGTTTCATAAATATCTGAAACTAAGAGATCCGTCGAAATCTCGAATAATCAAATTTTTCAACGATTTGCAATACTTTGAATACGCTAAAGTAAAAATTAACAATCAACTTCCATATTAGAATCGTGTTACCTAATATCTAAAAAGGATTTTTTTTTGTTCGTATTTTATGCGCTGCCTTACTGTTCAACCAATTGCGATAAAACTTTGTCAACTTATTACTTGCACTTGCTCGAAGGTTATAAACATAGCACAATTATTATATTTTATATCTAATGTATAAAAAGGAATTTTTGTTTATTTGTATTTTATGCGCTGTTGTAACATTCATCCGATTGCGATGAAACTTTGCCAACTTATTGTTTTGAACCTAGACAATCCATGTTTATCCCGTGGCCAGTTGTACTTTGGATGCTGAAGTGTCGGCCAGCCATGAAATTTATTTGTTTTTAAAAATACTGTCTATCTTAAAATATACTTAAATAATAATGTCAAACAAAAGAATAAATATTATTTATACTTCTCATTTATATATCATTTAATTTCAATGAATGCATTCATTGTCGACCAGAAAATAAATATCATTCTTTCTGTCATTCCTAATTAAACAAGATGGGCATTTCAAATTCCAAACGATAATTCCAAAATTGTTTTTTCTGTGGCAGCTAGTTATTCATAAATCATCATTTTTCAGAGCGTTATCCGTATTTCGTTATTGGCGAGAAAGGACCTATCAAAAAGTTGTCTGCGTCTCGATAGAGGAAATATCTCAATAAAGGCCCATTTCCTATAGAATGCCGAGCCGGATCGAAAAATGCTCGGAAATCGAACGCGGAACCGGAAGAGAAAATGATGATTTTCTACATCGCTGTAAATGGAATTCGCCTGTTCATCAACAAGTCGCATTTACCCCCCCCCTCAGGGGGGATGGACGCTGATAGATGTTCCAGGAAGAATTCTTAGTGACATCCACGCGACTCAAAAAATTAATGAGCTCATCTTTTTTTTCTTTTTACTTTTATTTTCTGATGCGTTTGATGTATGTGGGTGTGTCAATCGGGAATTGCATTCGGAATTCTTATCCAATATTGAGCTCCGAAGGTTATGTTAGTTGGCTGAAATCAACATTTTGATCAGTCGTCATTTAATATTTATAAGGAACACTGGTAATTATACAATCCCCCATACTTGAATATTTATACATTGTATTTGCATAAATATTCAAGTTAACTACATTTTGCAGCCAGTTGCTTCACCGGGAATCTCGAATCTTAAAACTTTAAATCAGCAATTCTTGTATCGTGCATCTCCGAATTTATTTCGTGTATTTCCGAAACGGCTCCGATCAAATTTTATATTTAGATAAGGTTTTGCTTTTTAAGTTTATCTATAGAAGTGACTTTACTGAAAAAACGCGATTTTACAAGCACAATTTTTTTATAATTAAATATCAACTTGTGTCTACACATCATCTGCATTAAGCGTATCAGAGATGGATTAGTAGTTAGGGTGTCGGGATGCTGTGAACTTTTCTCAGGCTCAATCCCATATCCACGATTAAATCAGATTTCGCTTATAAATTTAAATGCGGGGTGGGTTTTTATTTGCGATTTTTTAAAACACGCGCGCGCACACACACCTGTCAAGTGGAGCTCGGTTTCCCAGGTACTGTTTATAATTTCAATTAAATGTCAGATGCTTGCCGTTCGTTTCAGTAGCTCGAGACTACCCATTTTTGACGATTCTAACTCGCTGAGGGGTGAGAGTCGGAAAGATGAATTCTTCCGGAATTCTTCGTCATTCTTTGATCTTGACTTCCTCTTTATTAGATAATTTTTCATTCAGTATCTTTTGTTCCATGAGTGTGTGAGTATTATCATATCATTTGTGACTGTACTATTTTATTTTAATTCAAACTTTCTTATTAATTGCTGGCATGGCTAATTCATACTGTGAAAAAACTTTTAGGTGTGGCACGAAAAATATTTTACTTTGTTAGTCACACAATGTTATAAAAGAAATTGAATAACAAATAAAAAAAGAGAAGCGTTTAAAAAAAATATATTATCATTTTGTAAAAAATGATTTAGCAAATTTTAAGATTAAATCTGCCATTTATCCATCATAATTTAATGTGCAAGTATCTTACAGCAAATTAGAAATTATTCTAAACTATTTTAATCCGAGTTACATTCTTTTACTGCCTTTATTATGAAATATCCTCAATTTTTAAGCCTCATAAGTTTGTGTATAATCCCAGTTCACCTAATTGCTAACGTTATCTGACCGCGGTTCAAAATTACGAGGTCCGTCCCAAAATAGCCCAACTGTTGTTTCAAACGGGACGTTAATATAAATAAACCTAAACCTAATTGCTAAAGCTTGTGGTGAAAGATTATAAGCCAGATAACAACTACGAAACACGGGCAATTGCTTTTGTATTGTGGTCATGTTATTCGGCTGCGAACCACAAGGTCCCAGGTTCTAACCTCGCTCATCACAATCTTCCACATTGGTGACCTCGGACGATGAACCTTCAATCGTCGTACAGCTGTTGTGGCGCCATCTACCCACAGCAACCCAAAGTCGTCAGACTCACTTGACGTAGCAACAAAAAGTTGTCAGATTCACTTGGCGCAACAGCAACCTGTTACTCGGCTGTTAACCACAAGGTCCCAGGTTCTATCCTTGCTCATTCCAATCCTCTACAAGGTGAGCATCTCCTCCTATCATCTTTCCACTTGGCTCTATTTTGACTAAATAAACACATTCTGACTCATGCGCAAAAGCGAGGAGGTTTCCAAATCCGAGATCGAATAGTAATTAGATATTCATGATTACCCCAACAAAATATTTTTTCAAACTCTAACAAATATTGAAGCAATGTTTTGTTATTAGGCTTACACTTGATCTGTTTATTGTGAACATGGACCTTTCTAATGGATCCTAGTCTCATGACATCACAATGTCATTAACAAGTTAAGTGTTTGGGATATTGTATGTATTTCAAATTGTATGCTATCTTTTGCGGTTATGTAATTTAATTCTAATTTCGTCGTGACATCATCTCGAGTAGGATTTGCATGCTTATAGTTTCCCCCTTTTAGCTGATGTTATTTATTAACCAATGACGAATAAGCATTGTAGCATTTAAAGGCGATGTTCCATCTGTACGCACCCTTGCTATAGTTTAAGATTGGGCACTTGGTTATATCTTTAGTGCAATTTCTATTTTTAATTAATTTTTTGTGCTATAAAATATGTTATTGTTTTAAACTTATATCTTCATTCTTGTATTATTTATGTCTTCATTCTATCACCATATTAATATTTTTCTGAGAAAATGAAGTTTAGTGGTTGGATATTATTTGAAGGATTATGTTGGACTGCAGTTAGCACCTCTTATTACCGCTATAAATATATACCCATCACCCACATTTCAAACCTTACATAAATGATCAATTAATAAAATCCTTCTTTAGTTTTCAACAATAAACGAGAATCGAGTGATTAAATATTTATTGAAATAATGAAAATTGTTTGACTACAGCTAAAATTATTGATAATAATTATTCAAAACAAATTTTACAAAATTGTCCATATTCAAGGAAAATTTTACAGAATTAACTAAATTAGTACCATTAAGAAATCAGTTTCAAAAGTTGAAGAACCGAAGTTTTTTGTGCAATATTTTTTGGATGTTATTGCGAAAACACTACAAATTATCGCCAAATTAAAAAAAAAATTAAATTCAAATTAACATGTTAAAAAGTTGTCGTTAAGTGTCTACCCTCCAAAGTACACATATGCAAAATTTGGTAGCTCTAAGTTAAGCGATCTGTCTTGAAGAACATCAAAATATACACACACTCCTTGTTGTTATTGGTAGAGATTATGATTTTTAATTAGGAATTATCTTGTTTTATTTCAATGCATTCATTCTTTGAATTGCTCGTAGGACAGGAGGGTGAGAAGACGCTTGATATGTACCCTAGACACAGAAAGAAGACGCTGGGTATGTCGAAGGATGTTTCATTTTCCTGGGAACTAAGAAAATAATGATGCAATCATCTAGATGACTGACCATACTTCTTCGGGGATGATACATGAAATAAGAACTGTGATTACATAATTAATTTAGTTTAATTTTATACACGTCTCATTTAGGATGCCTATTTTTAAACAAGCTACCTAAAACAGACATCCATACTGTTACAAACCTGCAATTCGGCTTCCCAGCACAGTTTGTTCCATCAATAGAAAGAAAGTTTTACAGTCATCTGAATGGGACCAGCGCGTCGGAGGTCCCAGAGCTTGGCGACCATTTGGCGACTTGGCGACGAATTTGGCGACTTTGGCGCCAAAATAGATAATACCCGAAACTTCGAGAATTTTCCCGATCCGTCCAGTAGGAACCGAGATACGCTTCGAACGTTCCTGATTGGTTGAGAGGCTTCTAGCCCCGCCTCCTGAGACCTATAAAAGGGTCCACAGCTGCCAGAGCAGGAAAAAAAAGCCAGTAGTCAGAGTGGACGGACTGGTCGAAGAAGAGTAAGCGGAATCGACGGAGCGAAGTCAGTATTCCGAGCCAGAGTCGGAGAAGTAGAGGACGGAGGAGTCGGAAGCGACTGAGTCAAGCTAGTGCTGAACTGAGCTGTGCGCTACTGTTTGCAGTAGATTCTGGTTGTATGCTGCTGTGTGTGCTGTTGTATGCTACACGTCTCGGGTGAAGATAATCGTCTTCTGTGCTGTATATAGTTGTCGCTTTTGTGCTGTCCTGTGTGTCTTCGTGTAAATAAACGTCGTTGTTTTTATTCTACTTCTGCCTGCTAATTGAGCGTTCTACACACCATATTACTTCCACTATCCAAACGAACCCCGGTAAAGAAAATTTCGTAACAATACTATAGCTTCCGAACCACGGTCAGATGATTAGGACAATACTTGAGTCGGCACTCAGCTCTTTAAACCACGCCTCATGATCTAAAGAACATTGCTCTTTAACGTTGCTTTTCATGCGCAAAATATCAGATATACAATGGATTATTTAATGAATCAAACCTTAAATTTTGATAAAGGATGGAATGCCTTTTTTTCTCTTTCAAAATGTTTTCAATGGTCTATATATGAAATATGATTTCAGTTCTTTTGTTAATTTTAGCTGCAACTGCTTTCGAGCAGGGATAATTATTTGAAAGATCACTCTATATTATAAAATGAAAATTGAATTAAATTATTCGATTAACTTGTAGTTTATTTTCACTGAGTACACTAGTATACGAAATTTAGAAACTTTCCCAAATTTGAACAGAATGAATTGATTAAATCACCGTTTTAGCAAACATGAAACAACTGAAGTGAAATAAAACAACACAATAAATTCACGAGATTTCATGAAACAAGCATTTAATGAAAGCCCAAATGCATTAAGTTCTTCGAATAAAGCATCTCTTGTGGAATTTATAAATGTTAGAATATATTTTATTATTAATTTATCTCTTTTCTGTTCTAGCGCAAAACTCCATAAATTTATAAATGTTTATAAAATTCTAAACAGCCGAAAGGGAACCTAATAGTAAACATTTCCGAGCATTTAATGGTTAAAGAGGAATACTAAAACACTTCAGAATCGTTTGCCAAATAAATATTATCTTTGATTCCGTTTCACTAAAGAACGTCATTGCAAACGATAAATAGATAAATAAACTATTCCATAAAACGTTTGAGATTTATTAAATGCATTAAAGTTTTCAGCAAGAGCGAAAGAGAGGTGGCGGCAACGTCAGCGTCTCATTTAGCTGAACATTCTATGTTTATTTAAATACAACCAACATAGAAATGCATCCGGGTATTGAATATAGGCTGTTTAGAAAAGTAATCATCCATTTATTTCAAGAAATTTATTTAAAAAATAAATAAACGTAAGTTATTAGATAAGTTTCTATGAAAGACAATTTCCAGTATAAAAGTGTATTTTTATATGATGGCACGATACGAAACTGCAATTCACAGTATTTGTATAGTTCAAAATTTATTCCACGATAAATATGGGAACTTGAAATGAGTATCTTCAAAACAATCATTAACTTTTTTACATAGACGCAAACAAGTTATTATTTGTGTTCTCACAACATCAGGTTTACAGTTAAAATATTTGAGTTTGTTTCCTTTTTTTTTTTTTGAAAGGTTTTAACTTCTGATTGCTTTCAATAAATTTTTTAAGGACATCAATTATTTATATTGTTTATATATAATTTTCCAATTTCAATGAACAGCACTTTTTTTTGTCAGTTATTTATCCAGTGCTAAGGTACTTATAGCATATGATACATAAAATGCAATCAATCATATACTTTATAGAATTCATCAATTTCAAGTCTTATTCATGATCGATTCTAATTATATATTAAAGAATCTTTCAATTTTCAAAGTATATTTAACACCTTATAATTTTTAAAAGATGATTTTGATGTATCAGAGCATTTTTCGCAACATAAGACATTCAAGTAATCTACAAAAAGGTTAATTTCTTCTGCGTTGATTGAAAGCATACTAAGACAAACCAATAGCTTAGCATACTTAGCTTTTAGCATTTCAAAGAATTACGGTGGGAATATTTATGCAACGTGCACATTATTATGTACGCGCAAACATTTCATCCGCGTACTTTGAAAATAGCGCAATATGACGAAACCAGCGCAAAATTGTTTACGGCGTTGCAAAAGAAAGTCAAATTAAAAACAGATTCTTCGTACGTAGCTTTTAACAATGGAAAAGAAAAAAATCTGATTAAATATATGATGAAAGAGCAAAAACAGTTTGATTTTAACTGCAACAAGGGAAAGATTTGCAGTAAATATTATGGATAAAAATATTTTCTTATTTATTACATTTTCCTTTTTTTTTTGGTTGCATATTATTTTGTCTCTCTCCGTATATGAGTATGCATGTAAAACATGCTTTGAAGAAATAATTTCAAGTCTTTTTTTTATCATAATTGAAAGAAAATTGTCCAATTTTGAACTCTTAAACTCTTATCGGACACTTTCTTTAATATATAACAGGCAAAAAGTAGGAAAGAGCGATCTTGCGAAAGCATTCAGAGCGTATGTAGTTGTAGAAAAGAATTTGCGGATTTTGCGCTTTGATTCAATAGAAAAAATAACAGCCGGTGCCACTCGAAAGTTAAAAAGACAGTGTACATCAGAGTTTGAATGATTAGGAAATTATTCTTAGATTATAGATTATTTGAAATATATACATTTATAATCAACATAAATACAATCCATAAATATTAGGAATGAATTTAAAAAATGCATTACTGAATTCTGATTAAAGTTTCGTAGAAATCTCCCCGAGGTACTTTTTCTACCGTTCGAAGTATAATTCAAAAAGACACGCATACATAGATAAAGACGGACAAATGCCCCTTCATTAAAAAAGATTGTTAGATGTGTTTTTTTTTTTTTTAATATTTTCATCATTGAATGCGCGCAGATTAAGTTAACTAACACAAAACTGCAAAATTTATTTCCAGTTAATACTAATTTCAAATATAAATTGTATATGTTTGATATCTGAAATTTACAATTTACTCCAAATATTGCAGTCTAAAATGTATTAATCTGAGACCCACGATATTGAATCGATTTCATTAATAACAATAAGTCATTGTAATTTGAATAAAAGGCCGAGTAAAGTAAACCTACTATTACAAATTGATGAATTGGGAAAATATAATCACCCGTAAGGCTTAGATATCTTCTGGTATTTTGTAAACAACGAAGTTGCAATCGTAGAATGGCTAATTAACACTTTGAAATGGATTGGTTTTCATTTTTTCGTATACGAAACATATAAAGAGAAAACATTGTGATCGCTACAAAATTCGAACTCAGATTGTAGAACTACATATAATTTAAAATAAAATCCTTTGAATGAATGTATATCAGATTGTTTGTTTTTTCGGATCCACGTGAGCACAATAGTTTAACCAGAAGAAGTGGTCTCTTCAAAACTTTCCCGCATAATCTCTAATAAACTTGTCATACCAGAGAACGTTTTGCATGATACTAGCTTGCAATAGTTAGAAAATATTAATTTTTGTTGTGAATTTAGCATTTTTACTGAATCTATAGTGCGATTCTTGGCGTGTTTTTTTGGCGATGAATCCCTGGCATACGGAAAACAGTATCCGAAAATAGAATTTGTGATTTAGGCACGATTTTTCTTAATCGAACTGAACTTGCAGTCAGAAAATCCCATACCAAATTATAAGGCAGAACATGGGGCATATTATAAAGGATAAGCGTATCAAAAGACTGGATGAAAGACACTTCTACTGATTCTATTTATTAAAAACCATTATTATTGACTTCTAATGCATACTGAAATTAAATAAAAACTTAAGATTAAAAAAAACTGAGATAAAAAAAAATTAGAAAAGAAATATTTTATACCTAAGGCAAATATATTCGAATTATCAACTAAACGTCTTATTATTTAAACTTTTTATCAAGATTTTTTAGTACAAGCAGAATTTCTTTAAACTACAAATCTATCCCCCCCCAAAAAAAGAACATTTTACCTTCGTGGAATTTGCAGAAAGCTTTAACAAATTCTCTAGAATAAAGACTGACAAAAAAAAGTGAATCACTATACAAAATGCGGTCTTAAATTTTGAACCTCACATTCTTTATTATCCGCATTTCATTCGAACAGTTAGTTTTAGATTGTCTCATATAATTATGAAAATTTATATTTAGTCCTTTTATCGTCAAGCAAGTTATTTACAACTCTTGACACATTTCTTGAACCAATTTGTCTTATGTCCGGTATTACTTTAACAGCAAAAGACATGTACATTTTCACCTGAAAATTTTAAATATTTATAAGACTGCCTTCATGTATTATTTAAGATGCAAAAACATTTCTTTCGGGCGGTTTTTATTCAACGGCAACCAAGTTTCAAATAAGTATGCACACATTGTAAGAGACTAATGAATGTGGAAGCTTTCTTCTAAAATCCATCGAAGTAGTGATTTTATCATTTTAATGTCCGTTATTTTTTTTCATTCGTTTTGTACTTTCTCATATACCATGAGAAATATTGTAATTGTCAAAAAACATTAAAATGTGAGATTTTAACGGATTTCCACGTCTGATATCTTCATTAGTCCGTAAAAAACGTTTTTAAAATTATGTATGACTGCCTCTCCATAAACATGACAGCTGAAAAACGTGTTCAGATAAACAAATGAAAGTAAGTAGGTAGTCTTTATACCATATTTGAAGATATCTATTATATTTTGCAAGAAATTCATTTATGTGAAGTCTGTCTGTCTGACTGTCCGAGTACAGATCAACAAGATAGTTCAAAAGTGGAAAAATAGATAAAATTTGTAACACAGATTTGGTATCTAAAGTGGAATTCTATTTTAAATTTTGAACTAACTCCGATGAATTGTTGAAAGTCTGTCTGTCTGTATTTTCACACGTATGTAAATGCGGCAAAAATGCATCAACATATATAAATGAAATTTGACATTTAAATTTAGCATTTAAAGAGTAAATTTTAATCATATTTTGAATAGAATCTGCCAGTCTATACTTTTAAATACATTAAACATGGCAACTTTTAAATACAGCTGCTTACGCAAACGAAATTTAGTACTAAATCTTAATATCCAGTAAAACATTCCGAATCTGTTCTACTATCTGCCAGTCTATACAAACATCTGAACTAGAACGAGTTTGATTCCGTAGTGTTGCCTCCACAAAATGATCCAGGATGAAAATTCGGAGATTGATTCGTCATCTCCAAGAACATCAAGATCTGTTTATATTTCAAGAATGCTATTCTAAAGAGTTGCACTATCTATACATCAATATATTTATTTTCTGTTATTTTTTGTGTTTGTATATAGCATTTATTTGAATTTGCATTATTTTTCCGTGCTTTTCTTTCTTCTTATTTTTCTTTCTATTCCCATTTCTAATTTTTCTTTAATATTTTTATTATTTTTTGTCTGAATTTTGTAATCACAAACTGTAAGTCTGTTTATGTAAAAGAGCACAAGTTTTCAGTTTATCTCTGATGGTTTGCTTTACAAGTCAAAGCTACTTCCCATTTTTTATTTCAAATAGCTCATTGCTTTCGGCTTTCTTTTGTCCAATATTAAAATCCCCTAGCCAAATCTTAATCAATAAATATTAGATGTCGAACAATATTCACAGGGATGGATAGGACAAGAACGTCTTTCCATGTCTCCCCCACTTCATGCCCATTACATTGTTTAAATAACCAGAGGGTTATAGTTGCAGGGGCATGAAGCGGTGTTGTGTGTTGTGTTTCATGTATCTAAACACAATAAATCAAAAGTGTGGTAGCTTAAATGAAAGGGAATTCATATGTGACTTGCTAATACATTTTCAGTTTTGTGTCAAATTTTGGTTTTAATTGGTAGAAAAAAAGACGTCCTAAACGCATCAGCGGTTTTCATCACTGCACTAT
>JAPMOR010079018.1:103322-115173 GCA_026543865.1 Argiope aurantia | reverse complement strand
ACAGCCTCTTTTTAGCCCCAAGCATTGTGTTGATTTTAAAAATTTTACTACGCATGAAAACTCTTGACCCTGTAGAAAAATCATCAAGGTCACTTGTCCACACTCATTTATTTCGCACATTTTGAAAGATAACACATAATAAAACTCTTGCAGACCCTTCCACCCCCCCGGAATTCGACGAGAGGTCCGTCGTTTGCTTGTCTGTACTACTCTTGCATGCATAAAAATGTGATAATTCAGAAACTTAACAACAAAGATAAATAAAATTTAGTTTATATTTGCAGCACTTAAAAGATATTTTTTTTTTCAAATTTTGAACTAAATCTATTAAAGGGTTGACTGTTTGTCTGTCTGCATTTTCGCATGCATGTAAACGCGTTAATTCAAAAACACAAATATTTAAAATTTAATGAATACAACCGCAGTTCTTTGTCCGAAATTGGTTTCAAATCGGCAGAAAAAAGGGAATTCAAAGTACACATTTAATTTTGTGGTACTTGTGCATAACAGTGACTGCATATCAGCGATTAATCGCCGAAAAAAAATGCCGAAGATCGCTTGTTCCCTAATATAAGTCAATGACAAACTATTAAGTCATTTGTCAATGGCAAACTGTTGTGTTGTTTGTCAATGGCAAATTGTTAATAAGCAATTATTGGTTTTCTTATCTATCATATTATGAAGCATATAATTCTCACGTGTTTAACATTGAAAATAAAAATCTGAGCATTCGCTGAGTCTATTGCTAATATTTATGCGGACAAAGGAGATGATAACTTTATTGATGAGTGGTGCACAAGAAAGTTTTTGGTAGACCACTTTGGCTAATTTTAATCTCCTCTTAGTGTGCAAGATTTTTCAGAAATTTACATAGTTCAAAGTTTTTGAATTTTTATTGTATATTACAGAATTTTACTTTCTCCAATACAAAGTATTCAAACAGAAAGCCTTGTAATCGTGAAAGACTTCGATGTATTGATGAATCTTACAGGTTTCACCTTTTCTGAGCTCGAAAAATACATTTTTAAAATTATGTCTATCTGTCTGTCTGCGAACATGATAATTCAAGGCTCATACTCAACGATATAGATAAATGAAATTTGGTACACCCTTTTGCTTTCAAAATTATAGATCTGTATTGAAATTTAGTCAGAGTCAATAAAAAATAAGATCCTAAAATTCATTCTTACTTTACTCACGAAAATAAGTGTCATAAAACGATATATATTGCTAAAAACTCATGAAAATTGGGTTGAAGGGAGATTAACTCGCTCCTGCGGAATTATCATGACCTTGGAGGGTTTGATTCCACTCTTCCCCGCCCCTAATCCTCCTGCAAGCTCATGGATACAGATTTTTAGAAAGAGAAAGAAAATTATTGTGATTTATTGTTTAAGTATACGATAAAAAAAGACGATGAAAAAGAATATTCTTTAAAATAAATTGGCCAATATTTATCACAATCCCATCGAGACAGTGATTCAGACAGTTCGTCTCTAAACCGATTCAGATTAATTTACATTTCGCAATACGTCAATTTTTTCTTGGACACGATTGTTCACTTACAAAAAATCAGATCTGCTCTAAGAAGATATTAAAACAATTTTTTAGATAAAAAATGATATTATAATTAAAATGATTGCTTCTCAGAAATACCCAAGATTAATGCCTTTTTAACAGTGGCATCTGTTTTCTTTTTCAACACCTTTCAGGAAAGACATTAATCACAATTAAGGTGTTTTACGACACCCAATTTTTTTCTTCTAAATGCAACACGAATGCAAAAGAATTCTCGGAACGAAGGCCAATTAAAATTCATTTTTTGAACTTTAAGACATAATCGTCGCTTCAAGGTCAAACAATGCACAGCTTGTAAAAAACACGCAGGTAAACAAATATCCACTCTTTTTCATCACTGTTTGTGCCAATTCCTGAAATAATTGGCACTAACGTCGCCAACAGCCAGCCTAATTAGCAGTCTTTGGGGACTGGCAGAGTGTTTTTAATGTAGTCGTAACTCGTTTTTTAGTATTTAACTTTAACCGTGCGGTCTAATAAACTTTCTTTAACGAAGGGATTATTTTTTTACCCCATCAACGGAAGATTTAAAAACCGGCTAAGCTATTTTTAAGCGCCTAATGTCAAGTCATTACAAAAATAAAAGTCATATTTCAATGCGATAAAAACGGTTTTTGTTTTTTGTTAATACTTGCATTTAATTGGGAGGTATTTTCTAAAACATTTATTTTATAATTGATCATATAAACATCAAGTCCTTCTTTAGAAACGAAAGCAAGTTCTTTTTTTTCATTTGAAAAATGAATTTAAAGCTGCTCATTTCATAAAATTGATGAAAGTTTTATTCAAATACAGTACACTTCCGAGTATCCGGTCTAATGTGGCTGAAGAATAGGCCGGATGACAAAAAGTCGGATTATTCGGAGTTCTATGAGCATATTTCTTTGTCCACCAATATCCGAAGACAAAGTTTTTTTTTATGCAACACACAGCTTTCAATTTCTGCTCGATTTTTTCCCCAGTTCCCCACTGTACTTTTTCCAACTCCTAACTCCGAAGTTATATTTTGCGCTATTACACTAGATTTCTAATCACTGTATAGCTCGTAATTTCTCCTCCATAGTCACTACAGCTTTTTTGTTTTGTTTATCACCCATTTTGAAATCTTCAATTTGGTACATTAAAAAAAAAACATTAAGCATACTCAAAGAACAATTTACGAATACTGTACGTACTGTGCAGTTATAATCAAGAGCAGTGGCAACAATTTTGATCCGTTTTACACTGGCGAAAGAATGAACAATGAGCAGAACGCTGCTCATTTCCTGTCACAACTTGTATTTTACACACGACACGTAGGATGCCCGCTTCCAATGCCTTGGCAATATTATCAATGCAACGCCTTACTTTCTTCATTTAATTACGTTAAAAGAAAACTAGGCCGGATAGTTCCGAAGCCGGATACTCAAGAGTGTACTATATTTCAAATCTTGCAAACTTCTACAAGAGTTCTGTTCTTAGATTCTGTGCCCTCCTCTACTAATAATAAAAATGTATGAGTCTGTATTGGCACTCTCTACAGACCAAAATGTTTCACTTAGAGGCAACCAAATTTTGTTACAAACGGGGTGAGTTTGACCTGATCTGCCAAACGAAAAAGTGTGATAGAACACTCATGGGGATCATAAAATACTATGGCCATCCTCTCCTATCTTCTTTCAATTTCAAATTATATTAGATAGTAATTATGCTATCAAACGTTAAAAAAACATAATTTAAAAAATTTTGATAAAGCTACATACAACATATAAGTCCATATTTTGAAAGAGAAGTGTAATTCCTTTTAGATGTCACTATTTTCATCAGAGTACTTCGATTTAAAGATGAGATTCATGCACCGAAACCTTGGTGAAATGCATAACTGAATTGTCGCCAAAATCTTTAATAATTATTTATCATCTTAGCTACAATATGTAAAATTTACCACACCATTCCATCAGCTTTCGAATGAACCAGCAATAAACCATATCAATATTATAGTTCAGAAATAAAAAGTCATTCGCAATACATTACTGAAGTTGAAATAGGCATTCGCTTGAAATTTCACAAATGAAAGAATAAATTCAATGTTGCAAATCCGAATATATGAATTCTTTCGGATAGGAAGACATTTGTTGGTTTTGCATCCATTATGTTCACAACACAATAAAAACGCTATTTTTCTTATTTATCTTGAAGATTTATTTTCTTGAATATAACAATAAGTAAAACATTAGGCTTAAGGTGAGAGAAGCGACAAAGGCTTTTTGCGAGTTTTCTTTTTTGATGAGGGCGGATTTCTGTGATATATCTCAGTCAAAAGATAAAATTTTTCCTGAAATAAAACGTTGTTCTGGTTTATAGTAAGCTCGTTCGAAAATTGATGGAATTGAAAGATTTCGGAAAATTTGACATATTGCTGCTGAAACGGTATTTGCAGAATTTAGCATTAAAGGTTTGGACAATAGCTGTATTTCGCATTAGGCCAAGGTTTCGGCAAAGTAGCTCGGTTTTAAATTCAGATACTGTCATCTTATAGGAAGTTACCTGCTCTTTCAAAACTTGGGCTTATTTTAAGTGTAGATCTTAAGTGTAACAATTTAAAAACGCTTTACATTTTTTTAAAAATTCCTCGTTTGGTAGCATAGTCCACATATCGCCATAACGTGAAAACAGTAAACGATGCAATAGGATTATCGTAATGTTTTATGATTTACTTGCACTTTTTTATCACCTAGCCTCTAATGTTTGTCTTATTATGTCAAACTCTCTTTGTATATATTTTTAAAGGTGAAAGGTGTATATATTTTTAAAAATATCCACTGGAGTGGATATTTTTGAACTTTTAATGCCTTAAAAATCAAACAAAATTTCGCGTATTATTATAACTTTCGAAAATATTACAACACAAAAGTGATTTTGTCATCTTATGATTCAAAGCCTTCTTAATGGTAAAAACTTTTTACTGTACAATTTTTTCACTTTTTAATTAATTTTTAATAAGTATGTTGGACATAAGTTAAAATTGTTGTTTCATTGTTGAAAAGAAACTGAAATCATTTTTATTGTTGCTACAATAATTCATCACATATTTTTTCTATTTTGAAGTTTATTAGTTTTCTATGCAGAATAGGTTTCAAGATAAAACATCTATCATTCATTTTTTCGGAAAGCTTGCGAAAAGCTCTCAGTTACTGTTTCAGAGCATTTTTGTTGGAAATTTATGATCGGTATATCTTTTCAGCCATACTCATATATGATGCACACAGGGCCGCGGTGGCCTGGTGGTAAGGTCTCGGCTTCGGAACCGGAGGGTTTCAGGTTCGAGACCCGATTCCACCGAAGAACCGTCGTGTAAGGGGGTCTGTTGCACGTTAAATCTGTCCTGACCAAACGTCCTCCCGCTGGTGTGGTGTGGTGTGGAGAGGGGGGTGCCAGGTCAGGTGTCGTCCTCGTCATCTGACCGCGGTTCAAAATTACGAGGTCCGTCCCAAAATAGCCCCAGTGTTGCTTCAAACGGGACGCTAATATAACTAAACATATGATGCACACAAAGAGAGAAAAAAAATATAGGAGTCAAAAATTCAAACTTGAGTTTTTGAAACTGATGCCAAAAAGCATAATTTTCTAACTATTTCTGTCTTTTGGGGAATAAAACACAAACTAAAGCATTTTTGAGTTAGATAGATGAAATATAGTACGTGGCCATTACAATAGATTTGTATATATCTATCAAATTTTGAACCAAACTCCTTCACAAATTTTTGTCTGTTTCCTTGTACGAAATAAAATGAGCAGGAGAACATTAACATGCACACTTCATTAATTTAAACAAAAGTTGACTATTCAGACCCACACTGAGGCAAACGTAAAATTTTGAATGACTGGAACGCCGAGATATCGTTGTCGGGAACTCAAGTTGAGTGGTAAGGGCCATAACCAACTAGGGTACAACACCCCCCCCCCGTGATAGGCACATCTCGTCATCGGTAAAAAGTAACCGACTCTTCACCATTTCTGCTTTCATTTAGGTGACGAGAAACAACCACCATACCGGAAGCTTCTCATCCTCGTGTCTGAGGTGCCCACCCCGGTGGAAGACCTGATTAATATAATTTGGGACATATATTTACTGTTTTATATTCTGTATCGAATTTTAAACCAAATCCGTCAAATGAATGATTATTCGTCAGTACATTCGAATCCATATAAACATGGCAACTTATAAACGCAGCAATTTAGGTAAACGAAATTTGCCATGCGATTCTCTTCTAAAACTACAATTCATTGCCAAATTTTGATTTAAGTCAGGGCAGGGATCAAAAATGCACACTGGGATTTCTTTATACACTGAAGAACAATACGCGAATCTCTGAAAATTAAAATATCTGCACATCTTAGATTTAAGACCTTGCATAATTTCCCATGTCAAGTTATTAGCTAAAGTTTGGTTAAAACAGAAATAGTTTCATTCATCATTCCTTCAAACGATAAATTTCCAATCCTTAAAGGAATGAAAAGGGAAAATTTAAGTCTTCCAAAACAATTTTCATACCCATCATTATAATGGTTTTTCAGATTGGAATGGGCCCTATGACCAAAGGGCAATTAGAGATTCTACGGTAGTCATTTGAGAAAATATCCCTTGTTTTCTCTAAAGGAGAAGCATTATATCTTTGACCTGATTAAAAAAAACACACATCACGGTAGCCATAGATATAGCATAGTATAGTTTCACACTTAAATTTTTATAAACACATTTTTGATTAGCAATAGAAGATCGGAGTTTGCACAAAATAAGGTTATTACAATATGCACATACTAGTAAGTATAATTTATAGTAAGCATGTACTAATAACTATTTTTAATAGTACCAAAAAAACTTAAGAAGCATAACGAACTTTTCGTAACACTTAATTTTCATTAGAGAAATCAGAAAAATATTTTTATGCGTCACCGTATGAGTTCTTTCAAACAGAAACAGACTAGATTAATCTGTTAGTGGACTAATATCACTAAGTTATTAACTTTGTACTAAACACGCACATTTCAAAATTTTGTCATCAATTAACTAGCACAAATTGAAGTGACCGAAGCTACTATAGCTCAAATAATCAACAGTATAGTTATAAAAATTAAAAAAATATATATATAATGCGATTAATTCCATATTTCTCCACATAGTTTTATGAGAGCTTTTAAAAGCTATATTTATCAAAATTTAATAATTGCATTTTACTAATATGCAATAACAGAATGAAAATGATTTAAAGCTTCAGAATAAAAGTGAATTGCTTTAAAATATCCATAAAAACACCTATTTACATTTTTAATGCTCTCTTTACTAAATACGGATACTAGTTCTTAGTATATTTAAATAACTGACTATACGATGTGAATCTAATATAATTTCCATACAATTCATTAAAGAAAATTCACTTTTGATTAATTTCTAAAGTCTAGAAGAAATAATTGTGCAACTCCGATGTTCAGTGAAGCAATTAAATAATTGAAAATATGAGACACGGAGCAGATTCACAGGTAAAATTGCACTCTTTTCAAAGCGAATTTACATACAAATATTTTTAGAATAATTTATATACATGTATACATACTTTCATATTCTTGCACATATCAATAATATAGAAGGAATTCCATTGAAGACTCATTTCTAAGACCAACATCTAATTGAAAGAATTATGCAATTTCAAAATTAGGCGAAACAAATTTACATTTGAAAAGAAGCAAATTCACAGAGAAAATTCCTCTCTTTCAAAGAAAATTTAGATGCCAGAATTCCTTCCATATTCTTGCACATATTCATTCGATTCATTGCATTGACCAATCTGCATTACAGCTATTCGAGTCCCCCCTCCCCCATTCATAAAACAGAGAGAGAGCGGCTGATTAAAACCAACTACAAACGATAAGACGAGATGAGCGCAAAGATAAATTGACTTACAGATCTGTCGTCTTCCAAATAGTTTACCGTCATCAGCTCCAGAATATAAGACGATTACAAGTGCAAAAGGATTATCGATCCGTTTCCCGCCCTTTTCCGTTCCATTCTCTGGAGATAAGTCAATGAGATCTCCCGACGTGCATTGCGATTCAGCGTCATAAGTGAATAGAACCAATAGAAAACGATTCCGGCTGAGCCCGGTTTAAAATGCACCCGAGACTATTTATTTATTGAGATAGCTTTTCAAAATAACACAGCTGTGTTATTGGAAGGTGGTTAGCTAATAGATAGCAGCGGAAGACTTCCGTTCTGTGAAAACAGGAGCTCCTTGTTTGAATGTCATTGAGTTATTCGAAATAATTCGGTCGGGTTGCTTGCAAAAGTTTCATTCTCGTTTCAAAATAAATGGTGGAATGTGGAAGTTGCCTCAATATTGATATGGAATTTCTCATAATTTTATGCTTTGCTGGAGATATACTTACTTAGGTGAAGGAAATGGAATATAGAAATTATGTTTCGAATTAAATTTAACGGTGGATTCATTTCATAGATCTATTGAACAAGTTCTATCTATATTTATTCTTGTATTTCTGGGAAGATAAGTATATGAAGTTAAGATAGAGGCAATTGAGATTTATCTAGAAGTTTGGAATCTATGTTGCTTGACTTATTTCATATGTACCTTTACCAATCAATGGGATTATTAGGAAAATGAGACTGCCGTTCAATGCGTTTGGTACAAAATGGCTGAATTGGACTCTTGCACCAGTGAATCCAATTAACTATCCTAATACAAGAACTGTTGAAAAAGCAGCTATTAAAATGAAGATATGATAGAATTTCAATTATTAAAATGTAGATAGAATAAAATTAATTACAAAAATAGACAAATTTAATTAATTTTTAAGGGATAATTTTGTGTGTGTTTTCAAGTCTTCAGAATCGTTATATTTTAAATATTGCTTTATTTCATTATAAAAATAATTTGGTTTTTCCATCATTTTTTTATTGAAAAACTGCATTTCTGCTATTATTTACGTGGAAGCTGAATATATATTTCATAGTTTTCTACGGAATACATGAAACAATAAAAGAATTATGAACGCAATCTTAATTTCATTTAAACTTCTTATTTTTTAAAAATTGTTTCCTTGAAACAAATTCGTATTCATCCCCATTTTGATTAAATGGCTATAACTCTGGCCAGTTTTAGTCGTAAAACAAAGAGAGAATGTTTCTATTGCGCGTGTTTAAAACACACATCAATATTTTTTCATCAAGTGTGATAGACAAGGCTGGGAAACTGCATCATAAATAAGAGTCCCTAACTTTTTAGTAGGCCCCGGAGGCCTGGGGGTAAGGTCTCGACTTCCGAACCTTAAGGCTTCAGTTTCGGGACCCGATATTACCGAAGAACCGTCGCATAAGAGTGTACGCTAAATCCGCTGGAGCCATATTTCCTCCGGCTGGTGTAGCGTAGAAGTTTAGACTGCTGACTGCTGTTCAAAATTACGTGATATCTTCTAAAATAGCTCTCGCGTTGCTTTAGAACGGGACGTTAATATACCTAAACTAAACACTAACTTTCTAATAAGCATGCTTATTGACTTTTAAATCCTAAGGGCTATCACCGGCCACGGTTCAATCTTCCCTAAGTAAGTACGGCCCATCATCGATGGGAGAGCCAGACGCCCTCCTTTTCGTATACCCAAAGGTGGCGAGAACAAACCACCATGCCGGAATCTTCTCATCCTCAATTACGAGATGTCCCCCATCATATATATATATATATATATGTGTGTGTGTGTGTGTGTGTAATGATATTTTAACTCTAATTTCAATGTAATTAATTTTCAAGATTTTATCTTCATTTAGTCCATAGTAACTTTATTCTAAAATATTCTCTTATTTCGTGATCCAATTCCACTGTCTCTATTTAATTAATTCAAGAGAAGCTTTGTTAAATTTCTGACTCAGCCAAAAGTCGAACTTTCCCACACTCTACGTGAAGAGGCAAAATACCGCTGATGAGGCAAATTCTTTTTAAAAATCTCCCTGTGTTTCCCCTGCCTTCTCCACGTGTGTAAATAAAATCCCTATCGAAATCTCGTAATATATTAGCGCTATGAAGAAATCATAGGTTATATAATCATAGGTTATGTTTTCCCTATCAAAATCATAGGTTATATAAGACAAGGGATAAAATGTCTAAGAGCTTTTTCCTCATTCCTTTTCTGTGTCGTTCTGTGTGCTCATCGCTTGTACATATTCCTGCTTCTTAAAAATGAAATAAAACGACGCCACGAAATAGCAAGTCTCTTCACTGTCTTCAAACTGCATTCTGCTTCACAACAAATAATGTTATATATATATATATATATATAAAGCACTAACGTACGTGACACAGAAGTCACTTTTATTACTTATTATTGGTTGGCAACATACAAATTATAAATAAGGCATCATACAATCGACTGGTTGCTACATTTAACGTTTCAAAGTTGAATTTAATTCAACACTTTTCTTAAACTGTCAACACAAGCATGGGTTCTTTTTAAACTTATCATTTCTCTTTTATTTAAAAATTTATAAAATTTTACATGTTTTACTTCTAGCACCTTCATGGCGGAACTAAAAGAAGAAGATTTGGACAGCAGAAATTAGTGAAACAGTGAGCCTCATTTTTGCCGAAGTATTGGGGTCAAACTGACTCTTGCGTGTGCTACTATTCTTTTATTTACCTTGAAAAAATTAACTAAAAAATATCGAAACCTTTTCTCATTATGTTGAAATACAATTTTGTATTGAGAATAATAACGGTGAGATAAGTTGAAATAAAAGATATCCACTTCTGCCATCAATACGATAAAAGATTTTTATGGTCATTTAGTAATAACTAGCCGTCTTTGGCTACCAGTTGATGCAACGTGATTTTTAGATGTGTTTATAACTAAATCATTTTTTAATTGTATAACTTAGTGTTTATGATTAACCCAAAAATATTTTTAAGCATTAAAATATTACATACATTGAAGCCGTGCTAATTTAATAACCACGCACGTGTTCTCTTCATTATATTTTTAAACCAAACTAAATCAAGTCTCATAGCAACATATCGCTATTAAAATCCCTTATTTTCGAGTACTGAAATTTCCCTTTCCTATTCGATATGGATATTAAACAAAATTATTCTCCCTTAGCTTTCAACTTTAGGAAGAAAATTACATGATCAAGTATTAGATGAATCATTAAAAATTATTGGAATTCTAATTGAACAATTTAAAATTTATTCAAAATATATATTAAGTTAGGGTACTTCTATAAAGTCGAAATCTATTATTTAAGTCTGCAACGCCACATTCCGAAACTTCTATATGAATTCTCAAAGACACAACGGCAACGTCGTGATGTTTCGGAGTTCCGCGATGTAACAAAGTGGTCACGAGCACCTCCACATCATAATTTGGAATAGATACTTTAATTTGTAAGTTTAGGGAAAGTTAAAATTAATTGAACTAGTTTGGACGAGTGCAATAAAGCTCTAACGTCATGAAATTTGGTATTTAATACTTCCTAACTCCGTTGCCAATCTGGAGGCTTAAAATTCTCAAAATTATTACTGTTTAGGCCCAAGATAGCTACGATGTGCTACACGCGAATTTAATTTTCTGAAATTTTATAATCAGTCCAATTAAAAGTCAGTCCCCATAGTAAAAGGCACGTGCAACGTAAATCCATTAAAATCTCTTATTACCCCATAAATAATATCTCTTATTATTTTAAATTCATTAATTCTACCAAAAACTTTATAAATACAAAATTCTCAAAGAGAAAAACATTCTGCCACACACGCAGATGACAGAGATTGGTTCATAACAATCGATTAATCTACCCGATGAAAGCTGATATAATCGATTTCCTGCCAAACAACATAGCTTTTTTAATCACTAGAAGTATCCCGCCGGAAATCCTTGACGTCATGCCGAAGTAAAAGAAAAAAAGAAATTTATACCAAAGCCTCTCCTATTTTTCTGCTGTAATGCGAAGCTTTTACAAGTTCTTTAAGGGCAACGGGAGATTAATCATTCATTTCTTTTTTTCTTTTTTTAATCATAGATCAGCTTACTTTTCTCTCTTAGTGCATAGAATTGTTATATAAACAAACTGAATGAGTCTGCAGTGAACTAGGTTTTGAATTATTAAGTTTCCGGTGGCATTTCTGTCGTTTGCTAATGAAATATTGCCACAACTTTGGCATGTTATAAACAAATTATGCGCATAATTAGATTAGTGGATTCTGTCGTGTTTGGAAATCGTTTGCGTTTTATTTTA
>JAPMOR010079018.1:77269-98322 GCA_026543865.1 Argiope aurantia | reverse complement strand
ATGAATAATTTTTATTCAAGATTAAGTGAATAGGCCCAAATTAAAAGCTTATAATTATTTCATAGAAAAGCGTTTTCATAGAATGCAACTGATTAGAAATTTTGTTAGATTTTAACTACGCCTATTCTTCAAAGGGAGGCGCATCATATGATTAGTCAAATATTCAAAATGAAGTAACCGAGTGAATATTTATGATAAACGAATTTAAATCAAGGATAGCTAATAATTATAAACATGACATTGAAAATGAGAAAAAAGAAAATTTTAGATATTTGATTTGATCTTTTTTTTTAAGACTGTAAAAATATCACTGTCAATTTACTTAATTAAAAATTCTACAGAATGCCAAGACAATGCATGAGATATCTGTTTTAAATTGTTTCTAACATTTACTTAAATTTTTCACGTATTTTTTAGCATAAAGTTATGCAATTCTCTATAACTTCTCTATAACTTAGAATAACAAATGCTTATTTCTTGCAGCAGAAAATATATTGAAATAAAAATAACATATTATAAATGTTGTTCGGCGTGTCAAACCCTTCATTCAATCAGAAGATGCCAAAGAAATTAGAAAATAAATATAAAATAAAATCTATGATATCAAATTATGGGAAATTTATGATGCCAAATCATGTTATCATGTGAGAACATTATTATTTTTAAGACATTTTTTGTCTTAATTAATTTAAGCCATTAACCAGTTTAAACCGGTTTGAAACAATCAAGAGATTTCTCTATCGGTCTTTTCTATCCCCCCTCTCTCTCTCTCTCTCTATATATATATATATATATATATATATATATATATATATATATATAATGATTTTTTTTTTTTTTTTTTTTTTTCTAATTCTTATAGCTGGCAAACAAAGTTTTGGAGCTCGACCAATTTTGAGATGGGGGAAAAAAAACCAAAAAAAAAACACATCGTGTTTCTAAATATCGACGCATGCGTAATCTGATAGTCTCTGATTGTTTCAAACTGGTTTAAAGTGGTTAATGACTTAAATTAATTAAGGCAATTCTTAAGGATTCAGAGAATGACTAACTTAGAAATAAAGTTGTAACTTTTGTTGGTGATAAATGGCCAAATGTTACAACTTTCTGCATTATTTTCTAATAACCCTAAAAGAGAAAAATTGATTCATCAAAAGCGATAAATCGTCAATTTGTTACCTACGCATTTTGAGGCTTCAAAAACCTCAAACCAAAACAACATCACGTTATCACATGATAAAAGTACACAACTAAAAAACAACATGAAATACAAAAAAAAAAAAAAAAATCAATACAAAGTTTTAAGACCGGTTACAATTAGCTTTTTGCCAAATGCCAAATTAGTATTACATTTTGAATTGCACTCAATTACTTTGTCATTATAAACTTTTAGCTTTAGAAGTTCGTCTCAATAACTTCATCAATATCTAGAGAATTTATATGCAATACTAAAATTAAATCCTTATTTCACCTTATTATTAATTATATTTAACAATTTTAAAATACTGAAATCATTTTCATCTAAAACAAGAGTAAGCGTCAAGGATAAGTATGGGTATAGAAATCATGCAGCAGTTATATATATATTACAAACCGGTGAGATTCCAGTCTAACAATCTTTCTTAAAGACTGGACTTCCGTTTTGTGACATTAAGATGTCATTCTTCCGTCATATAATTTCTTTCTGGCAGTTTGCATGGGATCGGCAGACGCATAATAAGCTACCCTCTATAAAACCTACAACTGGTTTTTGGCCTGTTCTACCTATACGTGAGATAGATGTCAAATTGACTCATCTCCATGTAGGACACTCACGATATACCCATAAGCATCTCAATTTTGGAAACACCAGTGTGTCCTGCATACCATGTTGATTTTAGCATCAAACATATTTTAATTGAATGCCCTGTTTTTAACCCTGAACGTGTTTACCATTTTCTACATCTTCAACAAATTTACAGGAATTGGTGGGTGAAAAATTCCACCCAAATATTTTTAACTTTTTAAAAGCCATTCGTTTTTATACTTGCATTTAGTACTTTTTACCGTTTGTTTGTGTTTTGCATGCTCTCTTTGTTTCTCATTAAGTTTTCATATTCATATATTGACACCCATGTTAATATTGTACTATCACACATTTAATTTTTGCAGTACTATATTTTATACAGTTTTATGTTGGTATCATATATTTTATATTCAGTTGACTTTTATAATCTGCTCTGATTTTACCGTTTGCTTGGCGCAGTATAACCAAATTTGGCTCTTGCGTTTATTAATTTTTTCGTATTCATGGGGACATTCACCACATATTCAATGACAAAAATACTCACAAGTAAAAACAGACGCAAGTGTAGACTAAAATAATAATTTACAAATTATTCCTAGCTGAAAATGGTTCTGGATAACATCATGGTCTTCATCCAGCAATTCTCTGACGCCAACAAGACTTGGTGTATCGCTTTTCAACTTCTTTACATCCTCTGTCTTACTGACAAATACTGCCAGTATAATTTGATCGCCAAATTGCGTATTTAATTCTGTATATTGAATAAGCCTAATAAGCAACTACTTAATTACTGCGTTTTATCGCCAACAGAATAACCTTAACCATTATCGTTTTCCAACTTTTTTACCCATAATCTCGCTTATTGGCGAATACTATCAATATGATTTGATTGCCAAATGGCGCATTTAATACTGTATATTGAATACACCTAATGATTGATGACTTAATTACTGCACCTTATCATGAATAGGGGTTGGGATAGCCTGGTTGGTAGAGCGTCGGATTCTCGTCCCTTTGGTTGCGAGTTCGAACCTGCCGCCCGAAGATTCCCCGCGTGCTTGGTAGCTGACGCGCGTTAAATCTGTCGTGGTCACAAAGTCCTCCATGTCGAGAGTAATACCACTGGAGGTACTGGATCAGGGGTGATCGTTCTCTGATTCAGGTCTAAATTACGATCTGTGAATGAAATGCGTGAATGAAGTCCGCCCCGTAAAAAGGGTTGTGACGTGTGTGCATGTAGCTAAGCCGTTCTCTTGGCCCTAGATGGCGCTATTATTGAAACAAGAGACGCTCCCCCTCAGGCTTAAACTCGGCTGTCTCCGACGGCGGGGCTTGTCCGTGGCAAGTGCCATAATTACAAACAAAAACAAATCATCAATAGGACAACCTTAATTAAGTTATGTACAATGAAATTCTCAGTTGTCAAAAGCATCTTCAAACTTATTAATTAGTGAGGAGAAAAGAAAAGAATACTAAAAGAATTAACCATTTACTTGAATTAAAGGCAGTGCCATTCATATTTCTTCTTATTCAACATTTTCTCCTGAGAATTACGCAAAGAATCCTACTCATATCTATACATCGCTAATTTACCCCATTGATAACCGATTTATTCCCTTGTAGCACGCATTTATTGTACTATATTGTATGATAATAAACAATATTTTATAATATAACATGATATCTCAAAGTATTTAACAATGTTGTATGATAATAATGTCACAAATATTGTACAATATTGGGCCACAACTTTTGCTACTCTAGTGAAATTAGCTTTCCGCTACGAAGTTATACTACAGTTATTTGAAGACGAGAAATCTATCAGCCCATCTTACTTAATTTCCTCGCATAATATACAAAACCATGAAAATTTATGAAGAAGGCTGGTTACTAATGATTATAATTGTTTCCGTAGTCATTCCTCTAAGATATTATGACTCAATGATTTAAACAATCCGATTTATGTTAATATTTATAGCCCAAAGCAAGCAACTTTTGAACAACAGCAGAAAAATTTACATAATCTTATCTTTAAGATGGTTTAGTAAAATTATTAAGGGAAACTGTAGCCAAACAAATTGCCTTTCTCAAAATATAATAATATATTTTGTTATTTACTTTAAAAGGCAATATCTTTAAGACTAACCAAGGCTTGGTAGTTTTTATTTTTTTTTAATTTTTTGTAAAATTGTTTTTTTTAAGAAAATATTTAGAAAGGAAACACATATTGATTACCTATTTATATTTGTCGATCTTTTCTACATATGAACTGGTCATTCAAATAAAAAAAATCATGAATGCATTTTGTTTAATATGTTATTCGAAACAATCTGTTAAATTACAGTATTCATTTTACAGTTTATATATCATTGCTTATACTTTTGAATTTGCACTCAGTTTTACCATGATGAAATCGGAGCCGAGATGGTGCTATGTGACATTGTCAGCATGAGAGGGGATAGAAAAAGGCTCTAATAGTTAGTTATAAAAAATTATGTGTAAAATCACGTTTTTTAGGAACGACATCTGTATAAAAACAAAATTATTAAATATAAATACATAAGTAAGAAAAATAATAAAGCAAGAAATCCGACTCACAGCAAAGACCCGCAACACTTGAGTCAATGAAGTTGTTCTGACCACTATGCTACACATCCCACAGTTCGAAGCGGAAGTTGAATATACTTATTGTAATAAATATAAAAAATGTAAGTGTAAAATCGCCTTTTTTCAGAAAAGACGCATATATAGATAAACTTAAAAAGCGAAACCTTATCTAAATATAAAATTTCATCCAAATCGTTAGAGCCGTTTCCAAGATACACGAAATAAATTTATGTATGTACAAGAATTGTTTGTTTGAAGATTTAAAATCAGCGTTAGATATGTGTTTAAATATGGTAGCTAAAAGGCAACATTCAACTTCAAATACATTGGACTATGGCTGAAAATTGATACATAACTTACATTTATACGTTACTTATTTAAAGGCTTAAATATTTAATAGAATCAAAATTACAATATTGATGACGGTTCAAATTCGACAATTTTCTCCTGTTTTCAAATTTAACTATTATATTATTCTTTAACAGTTCTAAAAGGTAAATGCATAAATACGAAATAAAGCACAATCGATAGTAACACATTCTTTGCTACGGCAAAATTTTTAGAACTATTTTTACTCGAAATCCGTGTCCGCAAATATGCTGAAAGACAGTGACAAAGTTGAAAAATTATCCCTACAGTTTTGTAGAAAACGAACTCAAAAACGTCTTCATATGCTCATATTGAATTTCAGCTTTCCTTATCGTTTTCAAGGATGGTCACCCATCATGTTGGTAGCCCATGTTCTCCGGCACTCTTGTTCCATTTTCTGGAATTTCCTGGTAGATCTTTCCACTTATGGTCTCTGAAGACTCCAACAATTTTCAGGAAAATTCTCCTGTGTAAGATAAAGGTCCACGACATCTGATATTCCTGCCTCTCAAGAAATAAACGAACCATTTTTTTAAAGTGTTCCATATTTGACAAAGTCTTATCGCAAAGAAAGCCTTAAAACTGATGGTGCAAAGGCTATCCTGGAAGTAAATTTATAACTATTTCTTTCTATAAATCTTTTGTTAGGATGATATAAAATTCTTCCACACTTGGAGATGTCATGATTGGAAAATAAGAAAATTTATCCGCTTCAGCAGATATTTGAGAATCGGAAAGTATGTTGGTTATTTCATTTTGTAGAATAAGGCGAATTATTTTGCTCATTAAAATTATAACTTAAAAGAAATCCCAAACCAAACTTATTTAAAGTTTCAAACAACGCATTTTCACAAAATAATGTAGATCATTAATTTTTTGCAATTATGTCTAAGAAGTTCGTCTCAGTCGCTTGTTAACCAGTTGTCAAATTATCGCTTACAATTATCATTCCATTAGCTTATCATTTTGAATTTGAGTAGCTATACAATTGTTAATAATTAGTTCTTTTTCTCTTTGATTAGAATCTTTAGAAACACTGATTAGAGAATAGAAAGTTTGAAACAGAATTTAAGAAAGGAAATTTCTTTATTTGTTAGATAGATAATAAAATTTACTCTAAAACACTTGTTTAAAGTTTGACGTAAAAACTGAGGTACCTAACAATATGTTCGTTGACAAACTTCGTGAGATTTTTATGTCAGATTTCATTTTAGTACTGTTAATATGCTATTATCACAAAATAAGAATTATAATTATAATTATTTGATAATTAATTGAGCAGTCAATACGCATTATATACGTATTACGTATTTTTGCTTTCTGCTGTACGAAATATAGAGAAAATATTGCAAACATCAAAAAATTCAAATTCCGGATAATGACAAATGACGTTTTAGACTTCCCTCAGTTCCAAAAGCACATTTTTAGAATATATCTGTCTGTGACAAAAATTACTCAAAAATGCTTTGGGATAGATTTAAAACGAAGAGCGAAAGATGGATAAAATTTGGTACACAAATAACATCCATTTTTTTTCAGTTGCATATCAAATTTTGAAACATTCCGAAAGAAGAGATTTAACGCCGGTCGTTCTGTACTTTCAATACTAGACAATAACTCAACCCAGATTTGGAATGTGATTTTCTGACTTTAGCGGTTGTTTTGAGTCAAATTTTGGTTGCAATTTATCGAGAAAAAATACGTCTAAATCACAAATGAATCCAATGTTCGGATATTTTTAACAGCAGACTAGAGATTAATCGCTAGGGATCACCTGATAGTTTGAATGAAAATGCTAAATCCACACAAAAATTTAATGTTTCATAAATATTGTGCACTAATGTTATGTAAGGTATTCTCTCCCTTACACACAGGTTCATATTTTTGGGTAAGGTGGTGTTGTGGGGGGGATACCTTTATTAGAAATTTTAGGAGAGCATTTAAGGGGGACCACCACCACCGGTTATTAATATCATTAATTTTGGTTTTGTGCGTTTATTAAGCTATAGCAGCTCTCGTCAGAAAAAGTAAGAATGTCTACCACTTCTGAATTAGATGGCAAATAGACTTCTTACATTCATAGGAAGGGTTCATAGACAAAAATCGTAATCATTCTCTTTCATACGGCGAGAAAAAAGAGGGGAATATTTATGATATATGACTAACTAACAATTATTTTCTGTTTTATATGTGCAATACAGAGAAACATTTATTAAGGAATGTATAGGACCTTTTCGTGTTCATTTCTATATGCCGAGAAACCCCTTTTATGTGATATCGCATTCATTCAAAAGCAACTCTTCCTGGTCTGTAATTTAACACTTTTGTTATTCGTATATTTTTGATACGACCTGCATGTAAACACCCAGATTCATGTATCATCTTCTACCAATATTATGATGTAAAAATAGAGTGGCATTAACCTAGAGTAAACACAAATAAACATCTGCAATATTTTTCAAAGAAACAGAGAATCGGAATGCTCACTACCCCAGTAGAATACATATATTGTACAATATTGTATGATATTAATCAATATTCTAAATATTGTACAATATTATTAAATGTGAACAGTAAAATAGTGTGTAATATTATTGAATATTGAAATATATAATATAAAATATTGTATAATATTATCGAATATTGAATAATACAATATCGTAAATTATCGTACAATATTGTAGAAATTTTGTAGAATTTGAATATAAACTTTTATTCTTATTTGGTTTAATATGATATTTTATTTGCATTGCGATAATATATTTATGCGATATGCTATATTTAAATTAAAAATATTAGCTATTTTATTTCCTAAATAAAAATAATTTATCAAATTTTCATAAATAAGCTGTTTTTCCAAAATCTATCCATTTATAAATATTTTATTATTGTTTTAATGTGTCACAATGCGAAAAAAAAATTGAACATTTTTATTAACTGTTATTTATCTGTCGAATCCTAGCATTTAAAAATTGTATAGAAATACAGCTTATTTTTTAATTCAGGAATTAGATGATATATTTCCTAAGCAATTTGCTTAATTTTAAACTAAGCATTTGATAAAATTTTGAACAAAAATGTTTTTTTATATCTCTTTTTAGCCAATATTTTCTCTTAGCTAATCTCTTTTTAGCCTTTCTTCTTTACCAATAAATTTATCCCCCCGGGGGTCACCTCGGAATGAGGATGAGCGGCTTTCGGCATGGTGGTTGGATCTCACCACCCTGGAGGGTACAAAAAAAGGTGGGGTCTGGCTCCTCCCATCGATGACGGAACGTACTTCCTTAGGGAAGTTTTGTACCGTGGCGAGTGATGTTCCTTAGAACTCAACCACAGTTCCCACCAGTTTTGCTGTTGCGGTGGGCCGGTCATTCAGTATTATTTATACTTATTCCTTTAGGTGGGTCGGAGAGTAAGTGATATTACTTACCAATAAACTAACAGTACTGGGAGACTTTATTACAAATTCAAATAATCATATACAAATTTGTAGAAATAAAATTTCTCAAATGATTTATTTCATAACAGTGCGATTGAGCCGGCATCCTGGCTTAGGGGTTAGCACATATTATCCGTGATCTGATAGCCCCGTGTTCGAGTCCTGATTCGGACATGGTTGTTCCTTACCCTGCGTTCTATCTGAGAGGTGTGTGAAAGAGCCCCCTGTAAAAAAAGGGTGGTGCAAGTGAGTGTCATGTTCATGTGAGCTTAAGTCCTACTTTGGGATGCTCAGGGGTCCTTATCCTCCCAAGCTCATGCACCCCTATTTCACCGATCTCTTGGACTTGGTTTGAATTGTTCAGTCCAAGGAGGATAAGCAACAACAATATCTGTTTGGTTGAAATTTAAAATACCTTTCGTGTTTGCTGCCAAAATGGCAATTATAAAACTATTTAATGATTAGGGATAGCAAAAGAACATTGGATTTCTTTTTCGTTTAAATAAGAAAATTAAATCTCAAGTTTTCTTTTTTCCAAAACTCTTTTTTTATAGGAAACAATTTGGCATTTTCTTAGATAAACTGCACCTACGACAGACATAAATGGCCGAACTAAAATCTGCATTAAATTTCCCTTAAGAAATCAAACATTTTTCCCATTCTAAGATCTGCTAAAATGGGATTACACGAACGATTTCTTAACAAAATCCTACGCAGTGATTTCGCAATTCGTACAATCAGTGCATTAGTAAAATCCTTTGATGAATTGGGAATTAATAAAATGTCAAACATAAGTAGTTCGAAAGGGAATGCGCATTTATAATCTTAATGAATAGGATGTGCCGCCAAATGATGGCAGAGGGGGGAACTGAAATACGTCATAAAGTAATGAGATTACCTTTAGGAATTTTCCTGGAAATGGTATTTCATCAGCGGCAGACATATGCTGAGGATGAATAGTAAGTGGATTACTTCTTCAAAAGGCATTGATGAACAATGTTTCAACGAATGATTTAAGAATAATTTGTAAATTTATTTAAGGGATTTAAAGATTTAAAAGTGATTTATCGGAAATTTGATATATTACATGTGTTTCTGTGCTAAGACCTTTCGAAATCTAAATAAGTACGAGCGAATGAACTCCTCGTATTTATTTAAGAGAAAGTAAAGAAAAAGCAAAATGCTGATGTTGAAAGCATTTGCTATACTTCATTTCGTAAAGACAACATCTATTATATTATATAAGGATGTTGCCGAATTCGACCGACAAATTCAGAGGGGTGATAGTAGGCATCAAGGGGATAAAGAATCACCATACAACATAGGGTCCCAAACGACGTTTAGTAGGTAAAAATAGCAAAAATATAGGGAGTCCGAAAATTGTTAGAAACTGTAAAAAATTAATTAAAAAATAACAAATGGTGTTTCAACTATGAATTTTTTTGAATGAAAGTAAATTCTTAAAAGCCTTTTTTCATGTAAAACGTTATGTAACGTTCCCTAAAAAACATTAACTTCGATCCTATGTTTTACGGTAATTTTTCATCTCCTTGACGCCTACTATCTCTGCTCTGAATTCATCTTTCGAATTTGACAACACCCTCTGCAAGCATCAGTACCGATGTTGCAGCAATGTTTTCTGGTGCCCGTTTTAGTTTTTTTTTAATATCTTAAAAATTTCTCAGTTTTCACACTACATGTTTATATCAAATTAAAGAATATAAAATTCCTTATATTTGAAAGCTTTTATTTTTCTTCAAGTTTTAATATTTTGCAAATAAGGGTTTAAAACTACTTTTTCGTTTACCAGTAAATTACGGCCCTCTGGATCATCAAATTGGCATGTTACCTACATGAAAAAACTTTCAAGAATGTACTTTCATTTAAAGAAAATTCATAGTTGTAACGTCATTTCTTATGTTTTCATTAATTTTTTAAAGTTTCCAATCATTCTCGGACTCGTTATATTTTTGCGATTTTTCACCTACTAAACGTCGTTTGGGACTCCTTTCTCTTTTCGTCGATGTTGTATGTTGACTTTTTATCATCTTGATGTCTACTATCATCCCTCTGAATTTGTCGGTTGAATTCGGCAACACCCTGTATATTATTTATAATAGAGAATATTTATTTAACTTAGTGGCGATGTGTAGTTTAAAAATAGCATACATATAAATATTTTAAATAAACATAACGTCATATTTATAGCAAACGCTACGTTTTAAAATAATCAGTGGGAGTAGTCCCCCAAAAACATTTTCACGTACTCTCTAATATAGATGATATCCCAGAGAACGTCTTGAATGGAACTGGCTACAAATAGTTACGAAATATTAATCTTTGTCGTGAATTTAGCATTTTTACTGAATTTATCATGTCATTCTTGGCAATTCATCTCAGGATTGCAGTTACTAACATCCGAACATCGGTTATGTTTTTCGATTAAAAGATTAAAAGAATCGATTAAAGAAAAATTTATTAAAAATTTATTAAAATTTATTAAAAGATTAAAGCATCGATTAAAAGAAAAATTTATTAAAAAGCTACACTTGTAGTCACAAAATAACATACCAAATCTAATAAATTTAGGTCATTGCGTTTTTGAGTTATCGCGTTTCTATGTTTTTGGAAGCACAGACCGACAGAAGGGCGACTCTTTATTGGATTTAGCAGAAAATTTTATCGTTGTCTATGCTATAAATGTTAAATGTGTGTGCCTCATTTTATCCATCTAGCTGTTTTTATTTTGTAGTTATCATGTCATTTTATATTCGAATAGCCAGACAGACAGACTTCCTCTGATCGGATTTTCCTCAAACATTGATAGAAATCTATAAATTAGGTATAAAGACCCCATGCCAAATTTCATTCGTCTTGCTCAAAGCATGTTTGAGTTATCTTCGTCACAGTCAGACAGACAGAGATATGGACACTTCCCAAAAATGTGTTTTTCGAACTCATAGAGGTCTAAAATGCGTAGTTTCATGAAAATCGCAATTTTTTTTAACGATTACTATGCTTCTCTATACTACGTATACAAGAAAATAAAAAGCAGTTCTTTCCGAAGCAGATTTCAATCAGTATAACTAAAGCTATAATTGAATTTACCAAGCATTTTATTTTTATCATTCACTTATTTTGCACAAACTTTGTGGCGATTTTAATTCTAGGAACATTAAGCATATTGTTACAAACCTGCAATTCGGCTTCCCAGCATAGTTTGTTCCATCATTGGAAAGAAAGTTTTACAGTTATCTGAATGGGACGGAGTCCAGGTGTGCGTCGGAGGTCCCAGAGCTTGGCGACAAACTTGGCGACCATTTGGCGACTTGGTGACAAATTTGGCGACTTTGGCGCCAAAACAGATAATACCCGAAACTTCGAGAATTTTCCAGATCCGTCCAGTAGGAACCGAGATACGCCCCGAACGTTCCTGATTGGTTGAGAGGCTTCTAGCCCCGCCTCCTGAGACCTATAAAAGGAAGCGGCCGCCGCTGCCAAAAGAGACGACGGAGTAGTCCGAAGACGGAGCGGAAAAGCCAGTAGTCAGAGTGGACGGAGTGGTCGAAGAAGAGTAAGCGGAATCGACGAAGTCAAGTCAGTAATCCGAGTCAGAGTCGGAGAAGTAGAAGACGGAGTAGTCGGAAGCGACTGAGTCAAGCTAGTGCTGAGCTGAGCTGTGCGCTACTGTCTGCAGTAGATTCTGGTTGTATGCTGCTGTGTGTGCTGTTGTATGCTACACGTCTCGGGTGAAGATAATCGTCTTCTGTGCTGTATATAGTTGTCGCTTTGAGCTGTCCTGTGTGTCTTCGTGTAAATAAACGTCGTTGTTTTATTTTCTACTACCGTCTGCTGATTGAGCGTTCTACACACCATATCACTTCCACTATCCATACGAACCCCGGTAAAGAAAATTTCGCAACAATATATTATATGCTAGATGCCTTTAGTGTCTAGTTTATTAGATGTGGATATCGGTTGTGACAACTTTAATTCAAATCTCGTTTGTAAATCAGCGGGTTTGGTCTGCCCCTAAACTTCTCTCAAATTCTTTAATCAAAGTGCTATGACAGAGAATGCCTTGCATGGCACTGGTGTACAATAATTACAAAATATTACGTTTTCGCACGAATTTATCATTTTTACTGAATTTATCGTGTCATCCTTGGCGATTAACACCTGATACATATAGATAGTATCCAAAAGAATTCGTGTTTTAGTCACGTTTTTCTCGACCGATTGAAATAAAAATTCGACACCAAAACTGCACCTGTAGTCAGAAACTCTCGTACCAAATTTGACATATTTTAGTCTTTGCGTGTTTCAATTATAGCGTTTATATGTTTCTGCAAGTACAGTTCGTTAGACACTCAACCCGTGGATGGATTTGTCTTAAACCTTGACAGGTGTCTGCACTATAGATGTTAAATTTGTGTATTGAATTTTATTTTTCTAGTTCTCTTCGTTTTGTAGTTATCGGATTGACTTATGTGCGAACAACTGGACAGACGGACTTCCTCTGAACAGATTTTCACAAAATGTATAGAAATTTACAAATATGGAGTAAAGACCAAATTTCAACCTTCTAGCTTAAAGTGATTTTAGATTCTCTTTGTCACACAGAGGCGGTTGTTTTCCAAAAATGTGTTTTTCGAATTAATGGAGGTCTGAAACGTGGTCAATTTCTATACTTTTTCTGTACCACGTATACGAGAAAGTAAAAATTGATATTCACGATTTCCTCAAAAAATTGTGATAAACATTGAGGCTTCGTTATTTTAACGGTCTACACCAGTTTTATTCAATATTTACATGAATCCAATTGCAGAAGTGAAGTCTAATGATTTTTATAGTACACTTATAAACATAAGAGCTCGAGTAATCTATCTTCTAACTGCGCATTGATTAATGAGGTAATAAAATTACATTTTCTGATTTCTCATACAAACTATGCAAATAATTAGTAAGCCCATTCTACCGTAACTTTCAATGTTGGAAGAAAAGTCACGCTATTAAATATTTGATGACAGCGATTTAGGTTTTATTGCAACATTGAAATATATTGTTTAAAATTTCACACAAAAAAGTATTATTACGAAATTTTCAAAATTTGTGAAAGAATGTGTATGAGAATTAAATTAGAAATATTGAAAATACACGCTTTGAAATTTTAAAATTTTGAGTGACCAATTTTGTACAATAACATTTTCGGGAGTTATCGCAGGAAAAAGTCCAATTTTAATTTAACTTTTAAATTAAATTTCCAACTAAAGTTTTATAAAATAGCATTTACTTGCACATTTGTGGAGACTGCTGTATCATTACCCACTATGTCATCTGGTCGGCAGGAATTTAATATTTGTGCCACAACTCGAAAGAGTCATTACGTGTCTTGAAGCCCCGAACATTAAAGTAGAGGAACCAATCCTTACTTAAACATATTCCCACATTTTAAATTATAGTTTTCCCTAATTTTATAAGTCAAACAGACAGACTATCCCTTACAGCAACAATACACACTTTTATACAATCTATTTATTATTAGTAGAAATTTGAGAGTTCACATATTTAATTTTTTCTTATCTTCCTCAAAAAAATATATCTATAAGTTTTTCTATACATGTAATTTGGGTAAAAGTCTTTCTCTTTCCTTATTGATATAACGGAAGCAAATTATCTAATAATTGAAGTAAAAATTTCTACCAGGGTATCGTGTTTTTGAACATGGTGTGCCAATTTTATCATTATCTTTTCTAAAAATATTTTCGAAAAAATAAATAGAGGAAACAAAGAAAGCAGTGATAACTATAATCAATAAAAAAAGGGAATATTTGAAGAAGGGTGCATTATAATTATAGAATACTTATCGTTACAGATAAAAAAAGAAAAAAGAAAGGACCAAATTGCCTTTGTTATGCAGCTCTCTACTGCAATATTTTGTTTATTCTTTGAAGTGGCGCAATTTTTTGACAATTGCTCAATTTTCCTTATAGTTATTCTTTTTTTCCCCCATTTTTTTGTTTTTGGCGTAAAAAAAAAGGTGGAGGAAATCGAAACAACCACCAAAACTTCCAAAATAATCTTCTGCACGATCTTTTAAAAGCTTAGTTCTTTAACAACTAGTTCGCTGTAAGCGAACAGCAAAGGGAAAGATAAGATAAAAAAAAGCAAAGTAAAATCAAATTACTTTTTTTATGTAGCATGGAACAGAGTTAAAAAAAATTAAACCTCAACTCCTTCCTCTTCCCAATCGTAAATAACTAGCAATTTTTAAGTACGATAATTGAGTTTTTGAAAGAAAAATGCCTTGTTATTTTTGATAATTTGCTTATATTATTTGCTAAATAACTGATAATATCACACTTGGAAAGGAGAAATCCAAAGTAATTTTATCTGTAAAGTATTAAAAAATTCCTCTGGGTAAGCTGAAAGGCGAAAGTAGATTAATTTACATTTCAGTTACTATTTTCAAATTCCTTTCGATCCTTAGACAAGACCATAAGGGAATATTCTTCCTGAAACATTCTCGGATACTCTCCAATTAATCCCCTCCCCCTATCCCTGGATAAAATTATGGACCTTGATAAGGCCTCGAATGTATTAAATGGCGTTCACTAACGTCATGTTAAGTATTTACAAATTACAAATCTAGTGATAGTAACAAAGTACAGATATTTGGCACGAATCCTACTATTTTTACTTAAACTATTTTGAAACTACGTATTTTGGACTCCTTTTTGCAGATCAATTCTCATCAAAATTTGACACGGAACTACAGTTGTAGTCACAAGTTAATACAGTATATTCCCAAGTATCTGGCCCCGCTGATGTGGTGTGATGTGGAGAGGGGGATGCCAGCTCAGGTGTCGTCCTCGTCATTTGACCTTCGTTCAGAATTATGAGGTCCGTCCCAAAATAGCCCTAGTGTTGCTTTAAAACTGGACATTAATGTAAATAAACTAAACCGAGTATCCGGTCTAATGTGGCGGAAAGGTTGGCCGGATAACAAAAAAGCCGGAGAGGATGGAGTTCCGTGAACACCTTTCTTTTCCCAACAATATCAGAATGTCTGAAGTTTTTATACGAAAACTCCCTTCTATAATAACGTATTTTCTCATTCTTTATTGAGTCTAAGTCCTCCATTTATCTCAAGCCACGTAGAATGTGAACGTGACTGTGGCCAGGTGAATCATAGAAGCAGTTGCATGTCGAGTTGAAGGCTCTATACTGGTAATTTATATATGTTTATATACTGCACAGCATGTTTCAAGAATTTATTAGAGAAAAAGTAAGTCAAAGGATATAAACTGTTCACATTTTAATATAAATACTGTAATGCTTAACTTAAATGCAGGAAACACAAATAAAACTTTAACGTAAATCATAGACCTAATTCCAGTAGAATGCTGCTCTTTTCCTGCCACAACTTGTGTTTTGCACACGATACATAGGATGATCGCCTCCAATGTCTTGGCAATGTTACTAATGCTACGCCTTGCTTCCAGCATTTAATTAAAACAAGGCTGGGTAGTACTGAAGCCGGATACTCAGGAGTGTACTGCATAACGTATTTCATCGATTTAAGTCATTGAGTTTGCGAACTATCGCATTTACTTGCATGAAAAAGTATGGACGGACAGATGGTCACCTTCTTGACAGATTTGGTTCAAAATTAGATACGAATATTTATTTGAGATGCTAAATGTGTGTACCAAATTTTACTTACATAGCTCTTTGCATTTTGTAATTATTGTGGACGTACGTAGCACGTTCTCTGGTATAACAAGTGCTATTTTTAATAACAATTGCTATTTTTTAATGCTTTATTTATCATTGACTTCTTTTATTCGATTCATTTAATTCATTGCAATGTTTGTTTGGTAATGTTCTTTATTCTAATTTTTAAAGGAATAAAATACAGTACAACTCAGCAATTCTAAAGAGTGACCCATTCAAAATTTTTGATTAAGTATTTTACATTAAATAACAACAAAGATTAGAATAATATCACATTGCTTGCTTTTATGGTGTGAGAAACGTAGAGAAAGAATAACAGGTTTAAGAGACTCTTCTCAATTTTCTTCACAGTGGTTAACAAATAACAATATTTCAAAGCACGTAAGACGATTGTGTTTTTCACTGTAAAATTACCTCATTCTTTTCAGTTAGTTTCCTTGAAATATAAGCAACATAACTCAGACGAGATTACCTAGAAAAAGGGAAATTGTAATAGCTCTCTCTACTGAAAAAGTAATTTTGAAATAATTGTTTATTCAGTAGCTAAGAATGGAGATACAATATTTAAAAAAATATTCCAGCTTCTATTCTGAAACGAGATTAGACATGATTTATGTGTGTTTACATTATTTTCATAAATCTACTCTTAATTTTATCAAAGATGAATGCACATAAAAAAGGAGTTTTCCTATAAATACAAATGCATTTGTATTTAAATGAAGTAGTTTTCTTCGTATTTATAAAAATACAAATAAAAGTATTGTTTATGCTTAAACTTTATTGAAATTAAAAACAATTATGTGGAAAAAATAATACATCGATAACGTTAAAATTTTCCGAATATATAATTTGTTCCAAAGTTACGAAAATAAAGCTAATCTACCTATTGATTTCAAATTGAAAATCTAATTGAAAATTTTAGGTAACTCTTTCTTAGGGAGCATTTAGTACTCAAAAGATAATTACATGGCAAATTTTCATTTTCAATGTTTTTTGTTCTGTATTTTGACTGTCTAAATTTATAGACAACATCCAGCTAATAATAAGCATTATCACCCTAATGCAATTTTTTAAAATTTCAGTTTTGAGTTTTTTAAAGATTGAATTTTCTAAAAGAATTTTTACTTACTTTGTCATGTTCTAGAAGTTTCAAATTTTATATCTAGATGCTCTCAAAGTAAATGGCCGTATCTTATAAAAATTGCTATATCATTTCGCTAATGAACGAATTAATATATATTTTTTTTCAATAAGTAGGAATTAAGATACAAGAAATGATCTCTACTAAGGATAAAGATCAATCTCTTTGCACGTGCGTGTGTCTTAGTGCTCTACAAACCAAGCCATTTGATTTACAGATATCAAATTCATCACAAATATACTTCGAAGAATAGGAATGTGCAACCCGGAGCGGTGTATTTGAAATTTTAATTAAATGTTCAATTAATTAAAATTAAATTGAATTTTAGCATCTGAAAATATTATTTTACAAAGATAAATTTTACATCTTTTCATAATTTAAAAAATGTCTTTTAATGATACTAATTTAATAGTTACGCAAATGTTTGCTGAATTTTGTCAATTTTTAAAAAAAATTATTTCAACAATGGATTAATTTGTTGACCTGAATTTGAAATCGATTTCATTACTAAATCAAATATTTAATGACATGTTTTTCTTTTATATTTGAATTTTTTTTAAAAAAGGAATTCTGTTTAATTTGCTACTTAATAAAAAATGTACATAGCGTCAAATTTGGAAGAGCCCTTTACTTTTTAATCAGTATTATGGCGTCATGGGACTGGAGCCCAATTGAATGGTTTTGCACACAATAAGCAGAACATATGTATGATATTTAAATTAATACAGCTTTAATATCTGCCAATTTGGGAGAGTCCTGGGCATGGATTCTTTTTATTGTCTATAATTAACTTAAATTAAGTATAAACAATATACCTCTCGATGAACCAGCTAGTTGCTAAAACATTTATATAAAAAAAAGAAAGAAAATACTGATGCCATATTCATTTAAATTTTAATAAATAAATAGTACATTTAATTTTCTGCTTTTATCAGTTTAATCCTTGACACTGAAAAATATTTATTCTCACAGTATTTAAGCAAAATTTAATTTTACGGAGAACATATATTAAATTAATTATAATTGTTAAGGGAAAAAATGTATATCATTTTATTTATTCTTTATTTAAAAGAGATTTCCTTTACTGGAACACAATATAAAAACAGATAAAACTAGTTAAACAAAAGCAAACAATAAACTAAGAGCCTAGTTGTTGAAAGAAAACTAATTACATTTTGATAAACATGAAAAAGAATATATTCTACAAAATTTTTTATTTTATGAAAATGGAAACAATAATCTCTCATACTTCGATATTACATTTTATCCCTTTTATATAATTTGTTTTTAGTTTAGAAAAAGAAGATAATTTAAAATCATTCCTCTCTATAACTTCATTTCTGTTTTTCACAAATAGAATTCAGAACAAAAGCTCAAGAATTCTGCATCGTTAGCTATTTAATTCATTTACAGCTAAATCCTTTAATGGACTCTTTTGTTGTAAACAAATCGCAGAATAACAAGACGCAAAACAAACGAAAAATCAAACGATTTTTCTTTATGTCGGATAAAAGGGAATCACGAATAAAAATTTCGAATCTCATTCGATTCTGCCATCTTTAATTTTCTGAAATGTTTAGAAGCGTACAAGCCATTTCCGGTTTTCATCATTTCTTCGTTATCCTGGCTTGCTTCAATTTAAAAATTCAGTTGAAATATTTGGCTGATATGAACCAATAAAAGAACACGATAGTTCTCTTTTCTAAACTGGATAAACTTACGTAAGAAATTATTTTTTGCTCAAAAATTCAGAAGGATATTTTTTTTTAAATAGAGAAGATTGAATAAAGAATGTATTTTTTTCGACATCTTACTGTAACGGAATAAAATGAGATATTTTCAGAGGATGGTATTTTTAATAAGATCTTTGACACCTGCGAAAATTCTATTAATTCAAAGTGTAAAAATATGTACGGAGATACCTATCTTTTATTTTATTTTAAAAAATGATTTAGCATTGGACTAATTATTTTATAGTTCGCATAAATACTTATATATTATATTAAAGAACAAAGTCTGAATTGTTCAGAAATTAAATTTAGCAAAGGTATGTACTTTAAGTATTAATTAAACATTTTCAAAGTATATTTCTTGAAAAATTTATATATATAATTAAATACATAATTAAACTCTATTCTTATAACAAAAGAGAAAATGTAGGTGACCGTGTTGTGGCACTATATAGCTCAGACAGTTTGACCTGGATTTAAACTTTGAAGTTTGAAAATGTTCATATTCGAACATATTTTTGAGAAGTTAATTAGAGTTTTAAATAATTGAAAACCAAGCAATATTTGAGCATTTTTCCATGATAATTTATAAAAATATTATTATATAAAAATGATTTTTAATTCTTTTTAAAATAACTTAAAGAATGAATAGAAGGATGTGTAGGTGTGTGTATATTGCGACGCTATATTTGCCAGACTGTTGACTTAAGTATACATTTAAAGGATGAAAATGTTTGGAGTATGTTTTTGAGAATTTAATTAGAATTTCAAATAACTGAAAATTAGGCAATATTTCGGCATTTTTCCGTGATAATTTATAAAAATATTATTACATAAAAATGATTTTTAGTTCTTTTTTAAAATAATTTAAAACCGTTTAAATTGTCTTAAATTGTTTTTATATAGATTAAGTTAGATTTTCAAAATTTTTAAGTATATTTAAAAAACTTATTTTATTGTTTTAAAATATACTTAAAAACCGACAATATTTATCAGAGTGTTTTCATTGTTGTAAATAAAACCAAAATCATTTTCATTGTTGCTATTAATATTTTTTACGAGGCCTTTTATTCCATTGTTGATATTTTTCATTAAGTTAGGTTTCTGTTTAAAGCATATTTTAAATAAAAATTTTGATTATTGAATTAATTACAGCTAATGATTTTCTTCAGAAATAATCAATAATAAAATTTTTTTTAAAAGCTCACCTTTTTAAAATATTTTTATTCTATCGCTCTCTTAGTTTTACTTCTTTTTTTTTGTTGTTGTAATATGCTGAGTTTAGTATTATTAGTATTATTGAATCAGATAAATTTTTGTTATTGAATAATCCACTGATATGTTACGTAAATTACGAAATATATTCTTCAGCATATATACAACTTTAAAGCTGAATACTTCTTCTTTCAATACTTAAAACTTCAATACTAAATGCTTCAACTTAAATTTAAACTTTAAATTTCAGGTGAAATGATAGAATACTAGAGATATATATAGCACAGTGAACATAACTATATACCTTCGAACCGACCGAAGGCACACGAAAAAGTCTGAATGACCGGAACGCCTCAACAGCAACTATGCTGGGAATTGTGGTTGAACCCTAAGGATCCTCACTGGCCACGGTACAACCCTTCCCTAAGGAAGTACGTTTCTTCATGGATGGGAGATATCCGACCCCCACTTTTTTGGTACCCACCAGGGTGACGAGAACGAACCATCATACCGGAAGCTTCTCATCCTCTCATTATGAGATGCCAGCCAGTGGGAGAACATTATTATTTGCAATTTCTTAAACAGTAGGAGTTAAATGATTATTAAAATTTGAATATTCTAAAACACTTTGGTGATGAAGTTGCTAACACTAATTAACAATATATATTAACGTCTCATTTTTTTAAAAATAACACTAAGGCAGTTTTGAGCCGTGGTCAAATGACGAGGACGACATCTGAATTGGTACCGCCTCTCTAAATATCCGCACTACACCATTCTTATAAAATTTCCCCCAAAGGATTTAATCTTCTTTGTATGATTTTTTCTTCGTTTTTGTGAAAGAAATCAGGGTGATGCAATTCATGCTCTAGATTAACGGGAAAATGTTTAAAAAAAATCCTAGTATAAGTATATAATATAAAATAATTAAAAAACAGTATGATGGAAATATCCATCATCATACAAATTTAAATGTTAAGCCCAATACAAAATCTTCAACGACCCTCTCCTCTAAATTTCTCAACTCAT
>JAPMOR010079018.1:42248-76529 GCA_026543865.1 Argiope aurantia | reverse complement strand
AGGATACAAGTATTGGATACAAGTATGTCATTGGATACAAGTATACCAAATTTCATGAAATTTGACTGAATGGATTTTGAGATATCGTGTTTTCTGTGAATCGATCACAGTGAAATATTCATTCTGCAGAAAATGCGTTTAGATATTGTACTTGTAAATCAGTTTATCCAAATTCGCTGGAATCAAATGTAGTTTTCACGCTTTTTAAAAAGAAATGCCAAAAATAAGCAAACTGCAGATGAGCTGAATAGGTAGAAAGTTAATATAAGCATATCAAATATTATTTTGAAATTTTATGGTAAAAATTAAATAAATCACTCATTTTCGGTTAAAAATATCACTCTTTTTTATTTTATTTTTATTTATGGCACATTATTGAAACTACTATATCTATAGTTCTATCTTACATAATTTAAAAACATTTAGAATCTATGAAGTTTGGACTATATTTTTAAATAATAAAAAAAGTTCTGGATAGTTTTAGTTTAGTTTAGTTATATTAACGTCCCGTTTGAAGCAACACTAGGGCTATTTTGGGACGTACCTCGTAATTTTGAACCGCGGTCAGATGACGATGACGACACCTGAGCTGGCACCCCCCGCTCCACACCACACCACACCAGCGGGAGGACGTTTGGTCAGGACGGATTTAACGTGCAACAGACCCCCTTACACGACGGTTCTTCGGTGGAATCGGGTCTGGAACCTGAAACCCTCCGGTTCCGAAGCCGAGACCTTACCACCAGGCCACCGCGGCCTTAAATTTTTCTGGAAAAAGCATCTTTACACTCTAGTCGGATACCTTAATTTATTGTTAGAGCATGCGAAACTGAATACCATTTGGCGAAGCATATTTTTTTTCCAAATTTCGATAAATACTGACATTATTATTGTAAAAGCTGTATATAAAATTTCATCCATTAGGAATATTGCATTTTTAAATGTTTGTGTTCACATGCAGATATTATTCAAAACGTCTTTTAGGAATCAGGGCAGTCTAAAATGTGAAGATTCATCAAAATTTATTGGTTTAATTTTTTAAAAAAATTACATTATTTTTCCGTGTTTTGTAATACAGTTTTTTTAAATACAGGTAAAGGGATTTTATTTTCTTTTATTCTTTTGATAACCCTTTTAGAAATGAGTAATAATTTTCATCAAAATTTAACCATTTATTTTCAATCAGAGAAAAGCATGTTTTCACTTCAATAATATTGTTCTATAACATACATTCAATATCCAGGACCATTAATTTTCATTCTATAATCACCACTAAAACCTTTCACCTACGCAAAAAGCCTTCATATTAGCTGTTAGGTCGCAGGAGAAAAAAAACCTCTCTCATCTCTATCGAACGAAGCGTTCCAATGGTCTTGATACAAGATTATCGTGGGTGACAGTGTTATTTATTTGCGCCGCATCCCCATCTATGATCGATTATAACGCCTCCCCCCAAGGGATGTTATCATCCTTGCTCTCCACCCCTCTTCCCCCCAAAAAGAGAGGGTGGAAAGTATTTCTCAGGCACTACTGAGTGGAAGATTAATTCTAGGTATTAAGCTTATGTGTAAACAAACTGGATCTATATATTCTTCTGCGGATTCGTACATCTTTACTGAGAGTCTTTTCATATTCTAGTTTTGCCTTAATATGGAACAAACTCAGCAGGGAGGATTAAGCCAGTTATCTTTTTTTTGTGTTAGAAGGATGTAGTATTTTATTAATATCTAAGGAGACAAATTGGAAAAATTTATTGAAAAATAATTAGAGGAAACTATTGGAATATTCTGAAATATGGGGGAATGCATATAATTGTATCAGGGTGGTATCTGATAAAAATAACTAACAGAATGAAATGAACTCTCATGCGCAAACTGTGTAACATAGATAAATTCTGAAAATAAATAAATAAATAAAATAAAATTTAAGAAGGGGGAAAAAAACGTACTAGGAATTGTCGATACAATATACACTAAGGAAATCAGTGCATTGAAAATGTTATGCTGCTCATGAGAAAGAAGATCCTTCTATTTATTAATAAAATACAATAATAAAATTGATTAATAAAATATATTACATCAGGAAAATCGGAGTAAGGAATATATTGGAATATAAAAATATTATTTAATCATTTGAAATAATCCAATTAGACTAATAAACGGTATTGAAAGGACTGAAAAAGAAGTCAATGATTCTATCTGTTAGATTCACACTGATTATCATTCATTTCTATCTGAGCATTTTTTAGTCACTCGAATATTTCTGAAATTTTGCATAATCCATTTGTCATGCAATAATTATTACCTATTTTGTGCTTTTGTAAATAAGTTATTGTTTTGCGGCATTTATATATACGGTGACTGTAATATTTTATGTAACTGGAGACTATTTATAAACTATATAGAAAGGGATATAATTGACTTATTTACGTACAGACTGAACAGCAAACTGAGAGACAGATGCATTGACAGAAATATGTATTCGGAATAAATTTGAAGTTCGGACCTTGAAAAGATTACAATATTTTTCTTTTGTATACTTCTTATACGAGAAAGTAAAAACATCTTTTATTAAAAAAGTAATGTGCATTTTAGGATATGTGGGGAAAAAAAATGAAAAGTAATGGTCCGAAAATGAGCTTTAAAATAATATAATTAGGTGAATATTCTATTGGAAATATAATGTCGAATTGTTGTACAGTAGTTTGTCAAATGTTCAATACATATTAATTACGAATTACAGGACTGTAATAAATACAAAAAGGATTTCGCGAAAAAAATATTTATAGAATTAATACACATTGTTGCGGAAAGCGTTCAGTGAGACATTCAACAATTTCAATAAATTATAACTTTGCTCAATCCTACAAGAAAGCACGAAAAATGCAACCGAAACACACATGCAAAAATGAAATATTTAGAAACTAAGGACACATTGGCAGACAACGAATGATTACTAAAGAAGTGCAATAGCATGAAATCTTAAGATTAAAATAACTGGAGAACTTGCTTTGCATTCAGGACTAGAGTGATTCATTTTTAATCTCTCGCTCGTTTTTATAGTCCCCGTGGCAAGATATGGAATGTTCGAAAAGAAATTACTGATTTCGGATCTTTATTTTATTGCCAAAATTCTTTTAGATCCGAAAATCTTTATTTATGGTGCCAAATAGTTTCCAAGTTTCTCTTCCGGCTTCGAGGGATCAATGGCCTAGTATTTATTCAGTGTACATTTAAATATTTGCGAAGTTTTCTTTCATACTATAAGACTAACTGCGCAGGAAACAATACTAAAGATTCGTGGCAATATAAAGTAAAAAATGATCTTTTTCACCAGAATCCCTTCGACTAATTAAATTCATCATTTCATAATTCATATTTAGGTAAATTCATCATTCCTTAATTGGTATTTAATTAAATTCATTATTCCTTAATTCATATCTAACTAAATTCAGCATTTCATAATGAATATTTAATTAAAATTCTTCATTTCATAATTTATATTTAATTAAATTCATTAGTTTATAATTCATATTTAATTAAATTCATCATTTCAGAATTTATATTTAATTAAATTCATCATTTCAAAATTCATCATTATTCCTAATTTCCTCCAGAAATATAAAATGTATACCATTAAGATTTGACATTATTATAATCACTGATTCTATGATTCTGTCGGAACATGGATATTTTAATTCCAACATTCTATACGTACATCAGCCGAGAATCAAAAATTTATATATTCCAAATCTCTTCAAAGTTTTCTTTGAGTGTCTTGAAAGTCTTAACAAGATGTCCAATTCAACTTTGGTCCCCATCATTAAAATTCTACCTTTGATACTTGAATTTCCAATCAAAGTCTCTTCAGGAGATCTTTATCGTTTGAGAAATATTCTATATCTTTAAATTTTAGCTGAATGCTAGTTCGATATTGCATCTTTAATATTTAAAAGGCCTTTCTTCTAATATAAAATTCTTAAATTGCAGCTGAAATTCTCAGACCAAAGAGCAGTCGTTTAACGTTTTGAAGTTTTGTAGTTTGTAATATCGTTGGACGGAAATTCATCTGAAAATTAGACTGGCTTACAGTAGAGTTTTGGTTACTGATACAGGAAAAAAAAGATTCGGTTATTAATGCAGGAAGATGATTCTTGAAATAACATGCTTTCTAATGCATGGTCAGCTTTTGAAATCACTTCTTAGCATTTAATATTCGTTTCAATCTGAATGTATTTAAAATCTATTATAGAATTAAAACATTAAATTATCACAGAGATGCTAAGGTAAGTCGAAACCTTCGGTACTAAAAGTCAGTTTGATGCAAAAACATTTTGATTAAAAATGAATGATAGTAGGAACGTATATTACAAATAATCTGTATTACTTTAATTTTTTTACCAAAATATTTCTTACTTTGAATTCTGCCGAAAGATATATTTTCTCCAAAAATAGATTTAAATGCCAAAACTAATATGTAAATCAGATAAAGTAATTAAAAAAAATGGAAAAAAACCCAATGAAAATTTGAAATAATGGAAACTACTTGGTAGCATAATAAAGAGATAATCTACATAAATGAAGAATATCTGTTTGAATTTCTTTGGAAATTCGATGATTTATTCTTGGTTGAAAGGGATAGTAGAAAATATATCCATCAAGTTGAGTAAAAATATGTAGATGTTAAAATAAATTTATAAATAATTATTAATAATTATATCATATGTTTTTGCTACCCAAAAAAAACTGGGCAAGATAGCAAAACGGTTTCTTTTGAAATAATTATCGGTAGATTTATTAAGAGGAATGTTTGGATATGAAGGCAGTTAAACAAATAATCATTTGTTTCAGTTTCCGAACATTGTGATCATACTTAGAAAAGAAAATTAAGCCCGATTTAATTATTCAATTGAGTATTTATTTATAAATTTTAATTATATTTTTATAATAAAAATATTATTTATATTGCTTTTTTCTGGAGATTCACGTAAAGATAAGCTGAATGCTAGTGGAATATATGAACAAAACCATTTTCATAAAAAGAAAAATATGATAGTGCTGTAATTAATTATTGTGTCCATTTGAAATTGAATTAGAACTAATAGAATACATCTTATGTAGTGGACAATTCTTAAATGACGAGATTGATATTTTTGTCCTTACATCTCACCTCTCCAAATTTCCATACTAAGTTTGTTTCAAGGTGTTGAACCCTCAACTTCAAAGAGCATAATTTAATTTGAATTACATTTTTATTTAATTTACTTTAATTCAAAAAAATAAGTTTAACCTGATTAAATTATTTTAATTAAATTTTACTATTAATTAAAATTGTTTTCAAAATATTTTAGAACATGTAACTGAAACAGATCAGAAACCTATATCATTTTAATTAACGCATTTTGTTAATACCTTAATTAAATATGTTTCATTAACTTTTGGATTTTGGAAAGTCCACAATGATTTTTTTTTGTCTTGGTGCGATATTTGTGATGGAACAAAAACTGGAGATATGCACAAAAAACATACAGGTAAACATTCATCTTTATGTCATTCTATCGATCATTTTTCTATTATAAACAAATATCGATTAAATAATTATCGATCTAAATATCTGACATTGCTTTAGATGTGTTTCTTAATCAAATTTATGATGACATTATCGAATGATTTACCAGAACCAAATAGCTGTTATAGATCATATAATGTATGAGCATGGAATTTGACGGAAAGGAATTATTACAACCGTTTGAAGCAATCGATCAAATGGTTGCAATGTTTTCAGAAATGAATGATATATATTTTTATGGCGCAAAATTGATGAGAATCCTTTAAAAAACAGAATTAATATTCTTTTAAATATTTTTTTATTCATGGAATAGATATATCCTTTATTTCATCAAGAAAACAATTATGTAAAAACAATGTATATAAATAGAAAGGGAACTTTCTGTGTGTGAAAGAAATTCTAACATCCTCGGAAATCAAGACAGCTCCACTTATTTTATATTTTACTACCCTTTGTTTCGTTGCGCTATAAAGTCTCAATTGAAAAAGAAGAAACGCCCATGACAAATAAACAAAAGAAAATTTATGACACAGAAAGGGCGGAATACGCCACTGAATTAAATTTCAAAATGTTAGGGATTTAAAATTTTATCGCTCAAACATGCGACAAGCAATAAAGTTTAGTCTCTTAGGAATTTGTTATGTACAGCCTTACATTTTATGGGCATGTACACCATACGAATGCAGTGTGCAGTGAAAAGAAAAGCTATGGTTGGAATGGGTTTATAGAGATAAACTGAAAAAAGATTGAAAAAAAATATTTGCATTGGAAAAAATTTTTTAAAGTATACAACTGTATTTTGAATTTTTATGGTATTTTATTCAAACTGAAATAAAGTTAAATGGGTATCATGATTTAAATTTTTGTAGATGCAGTGCAACTAAATAACATCTTTTTTGCAGTATTTATAATGCAAACCCTTGTAATTATATAATGTATTTGTAATTATTAAGCAAAATCAACAGATAATTTTTTTAGGTAGCTGTCTGCCTAATGTGGTTAGGCTGAAAGAAGTCGCAACGTTGCGATTTCTGTAAACACTTTCAATATTTTGAATTATTTTTCCCACACATCTCCTGGATAGAGGGTTTTTTAAAGTTTTTCATAATTTTAAAAAGCATATTTGGATATGTATCTTAACAATTTTTTAATAAAAATTTCATTCAGGTTTATTTATAATGAAGAAATTATTCAAATGTGCTAAGAATTTAATTGGTCGTTTTGAAAAGAGTCATCTATGTTTTAAATGAGAAGCGAACAAAAAAAATATCTCTTAGGGATTCGTTTATTTATGACATTACGAATGATAACTTTAACCCCGATATTTTTATTTTACACATTTAACAAATGGGAAGCAACACAACACGATGTTTAAAAACACTACCATCGTCATTTCACACTTTTTGTCACATAACCGTCGTTCTCGCCCACAGAGTAGAACACAACTGTCCTTACCACTTCTTTTCTCAATCCCTCTCCTTATTTGGCGGTTAATTCCCTTTCCTTGTTCTCAGAAGTGTGGCCAAGACATAGCAGCGCTTTACATTTTCTTAAATTCAAAAAAATATTTTTTTCCTTCTAAATTTCGGAAATTAAATAAAAAGTATCATAATTTTTAAAATCTCACAGAAAAATATTACAGATATGCAATGATGCGTACTCAAAATGTTTTCGGTATAAAACAAAACTATTTAATACATCAAAACTTGACAATTACTTTATCATAGAATTTTATTGAATTAAAGTATTATCGATACAGTTTTTCTCTAGATAAATAATGAGCACATCATATAATGTTTTTAGTTTAGTTTTAGTTATATTAACGTCCCGTTTGAAGCAACACTAGAGCTTTTTTGGGACGGACCTCGTAATTTTGAACCGCGGTCAGATGACGAGGACGACACCTGAATTGGCACCCCCCTCTCCACACCACACCACACCAATGTTATTAACTAGGGTAATTGTTCTCTCCTCAAACATTCTCTCGTTCTCCGTAATAAATGTTCTTTTTCCGTCTCTCGACAAAAATTATAGACTTTCATCAAAGTCGTGAATGACGATTGAACTCTGATTTTTATTTTCAGAGTCTCGCATGTAAGAGTTTTATGCCTCATATTATAGAAAAGAAAACTCAATATGAATTTTAGGCAGCTATTTGTCGACTGATTGAACCCACAATAGAGCTACAATTTTAGTTAAAAAATCATGAGCTAAATAGCATTTATTTAGTTTCTTGAGTTTTTGAGGTATCGCACGTATACGAATGTAAGACCAACAGACGGTCAACCTGTAAACTGATTTGATTTAAAATTTGATTAGCATTTATCTAACTATCAATCTTTTAATTCAAAATTTGTACAGATCTAAGCTTTAAATGTCTAATCTGCATATCAAGTATTATTCATATAGTTCTTTAAGTTTTGTAATAATAGTGTTACAAATATGTAATGTTGCTTCCCAGAATAATTTGTTCCTTCGTAGGAAAGAGAGTTTTACAGACAACTCAATTGCATACTGATCGGATGCCGGATCAATTCGCCCTCGGTCTTGGCGACTTTAGCGACAAAAGGGATAATATTGGAATCTTCAGGAATTTTGGCGATAGGACCAATAGGAAGCGAATTATGTTGTTTGCTCGAGAACCTTCTGAACTCTGCTGCGGAAGCTATAAAAGGCCAGTAGACCAAGCCAATGTCTGTCGTAAAGAAAAATTAAGTTGAATCAGTCCAGCAATGCGCAAGTGTTCAATGGAATGAATTGAGACTTAAGACGTAATGTTAATTAATGAAATGAGAATTGAGCCATGCGCTGAGTCTTGAAGTCTAGTATCGATAAAGCATCGAGTCGTGTGTTATGTAACCAGTTGTACAGTAGTGAGTCGACAGTTGGATAGAGCTAAAGCGTGGAGACAGTGGAAAATAGCAAGCATTTGGAGAGACATTAATAAATAAGTACGTGGATTCTCTCTTCCTGCTGAGCTCTTCTTAGCCGCTTTGTGTGCTGTGATGGGTGTTTACTACCGATTGCTAGTTTGGGATGCTGTTTATAGTAAGTGTTTCTGTGTATTTCTAGTACACATCTCGGTTGTGTAATGTCGTCTGTATATTCGTGTCTTCGTGTTAATAAACGTCGTTATTTGTTATTGAGGCATGTTGACTGTGTCACCATACACCAACTAAAGCGAACTGTAGATTTGAGCGGAATTTCTGAAAAATAAGTTCGTTTTTAGTCTGGTACCTAAATATACAGATTTCCTGCTAATGGATTTCGTTCAAAATTTGATAAATTTGGTAGTAAGATCACATATCAAATTTCAACCATTTATATCAATATGTTTTAGATTGTCCTACTGACAGACAGATTGATAGACAAATATAATTTCAAAAATGTGCTTGATGGATTCAAAGAAATAAACACTGGTCTCGAGTTCACGTTTTTGTTTTTGTTTTCCTTTTTTTAATGATTAGAATACTTATTTTTTCTGTGATTTCTATACGAGAAAGAAAGATGTTGTAACATCACTAGTAAAAGAAATAAATAGAATTCCAAAGAAAATTCATTTGAGTAATATTTTTTTTTTCATTAATGATGAATGTAACTGAAAGTTAGCCATGTAATTATATTTATTTTTCTAACAAGAAGACAAAATGTTTTGCTGCAAATTCCTGAAACTTTATGTTGTTTTTATTTTTTTTTCTCTGACTGACTATTTGCTCTAGAAAAAACAAATTTTTCGTTCTGATTACTTTCTAGGATGTTCGCTAAATTTTTCTTTGAAGTAACAAATGTTTACTTTGAGATTTAATTCATTCGGTTCAATTTAGGAATAAATGTTGACTTTTCCTTGTATTTCTTCATTTGATATTGATTTGTTTCATTTCTAGCTCTTGGATACACATTTTTAACCTTTTGGGTACCGATACAGGAGTGGGCAAAACATCCTGCGAAATAGGGCAGATTTAGTTCTATCAAAAGTTTTGCATACAAAACTAAATTGCATGAAAAATTGTTGTGTACAAAAGAAAAAAACTAAACTGATTAAAAACAGTGGAAAGACAATGAAAATGTTTCATTTATTTAAAATGAAAATGAAAACCAAAACTATTATTTTTCTTAGAAAGTTCATATCTTTAGATATCGAATCAGCATATAAACTATAAAAAATAAACAATTACTAAACATAAAATTTAATTAAATCTTCTGGCTAATAATAGATGGCACTTCTTCGAGAAATTAATTTTTGGCTAAATTAATACAATAAACTCTAAATTATTGAGATATTAGTGTTCAGGTGACTGTACAAAATTACAGAACTCTAGCATATAAGGATATGACTGAAAATTCGAACGCAAATTATATCTTAGAAATCTGACAGATGCAAAGATAAATAAAAATGTTTAATAAAAAATATTGTTAAAGTTTAATTTTAATTAACAATGAAAAAGTATCGCCAACCACAGGAAAGCGTCATGCTATAAGATTAGCTGAAAAAATATTATTCTTTGTAGAGGGACGAGACACTTTATAACTTCACTATGAGGTAGATGAAAATAATCGAAGAGTTTCAGGAAGAGTTATTCAATTATTTTCTAAGTTCCACATTTCACAAGACAAAACAAACACGAACATGAAAAATACATGACACTCACTTAGAATACAATCTAACAGTCACCCCCAAGAAGGAACATGGGAATTATACCTTGATTTAATAAGGTAACGCCCTCTGTTGTATCAAAAGAGAAAGTAGTAGAGTTATGTAACCGCCACACTTCATAATTTCATGAGTAGTTGAAATATGTATTCTGTTGTGGTATTTATGGTAGAGAAAGGCAATTGGATTTATGCAACAAAGATATTAAACAACAAAAACAGTGCAAAATGCATGAAACTGCTTCTATATTTTCCACAATTTAAATTTTGCTTTTTAAGAAATACACAAAATTTTATGTATTTTGTGTGAAACGAAATATAAATTTTGAATTTCGAAAAAAATAAATAAAAATGAATCGTTTAATAATACCTTACCATGCCTGGTCTGTACATTTCATTTACAATATTTACCAAATAAAATATTGTAGTACACAAAAATGATAAAAAAAAATTTATTTTTGGTTTAGAAATTTGAATCTAAGAAGTTTGATGACATAAAACAAGAATAAATAATGACGTATAATAATAATTTTTTATAAACAAGAGTTGGAAAATTAATTTCAGCAAATAATTATAATATTATGAACATCTCCTATTAGAGTAAATATAATAAAAATAATCGAATTTATCATTATTTTTATAAAACCACTTATACTTTAGTATTTAAAATTTTAAAAAAATCTTCGCAATTAAAAAAAGATCGTAGCATTTCAAACAATATATTTTAATCATGATTTTTTCTAGTAGAACCTCGACTGCCTTGTAGCAAGAACATTCTTTTCGAACCCGATATTATATTTGTGGAAGATATTTTTGTTAGAGTGGACATTAAGTCGTTGGAAAATAAAAGTGCCACTGGTAGAAGATATACAAGTAATGATACCTCTTAATCTAATTTAAATCTTAATTAATTTCATAATTTTTACCTTAATTTAGTCCATATTAACTTCATTCTAAAATATTCTCTTTTTTCTTGATCCATTTTCCTCTTTCTTATTTAGCTAATTATGTATACGCTAGAAAACTGTTGACTTCAGCATTTTCACACGCTCAGAGTCAAGGCATAAAAATTCCTAATTCTTACAACATTTTTTTAAAGATATCGAAGACTCCCTTACCTATGCCAATGCATGTCAAAAAAATTCCTTGTCTCGAAATCTCACTGTACAACTACTGAAGGGAAAAGTGTCTGTCTCTTTTGATTTTGTGTCTCGATGTAGACTGACGCATCTTTCATCAACGTTTATTCTTTATATGAAAATTAGGTCTCTCGTGATGAAATAAAATCGAAGTTAAAATTTCAAAAAAAAAAAAAAAAAAAATGGCTACGCAACTGCCAAAATTACGTTTACATACATTTATATTCTAAAATTTTTCTGGATTCATATAGCTCAGGTGTCGTCCTCGTTATCTAATCGTGTCTCAAAATTACGAGGTTTGTCCCAAAATAGCCTTAGTGGTGCTTTAAAACGGAATGTTAGTATAAGTAAGCTAAGTTAAACTTTCCAGATTCATAAAACGTTCACCAATGAATTTCAAGAAGTTTCAAAAAGTCAGTAACGTAGATAAAGAAAGTCGAATATTTTCCAGTTCTCAATGAAGAATTCTCTTCAAGAATAGAATTATCATTCCTTCCTCAATAATCTAATTTTCAAACTTTTCTTCTCAATATATTTCTATATTACTTGTTTGCACAATATTGTTCTCCACTATCCATAAACTAAATTCTTTAGAACACTTCCACTGCCGTCTATGACTTAAGCCTATTAGGCTGCATAATCCCATTTAATGAGGAGAAAATATCCCGGCCCAATAACAACAGCCGTTTGGAGGGGTATTAAAAGCTCAGGGCTTGCCCACTGCCGAACGCTTGTTTTGTTTCCCCAACGAACTTATCCCTGCAACAACGCGTGTGAAATTTAATTAAAATTTAGTGTATGCCTAATTTACTGAAAGGATGATGGCTCCTCTCCTCCGTTCGTTGTAGAGGATATTTTATTTCATTATCAGAACTCAACCAATGGATACTTAAATGCAACGAAGTGAACAGAACCAATCAATCTTGTTTGTGTTTATCCTCAGATAGATATGCCTCGAATTCTATATTTTTTCCCCTCGAAATTTTCAGAATCTGCTTTGATAGTAGAAGAAACGTGTTTTTTGGAAGAGAATTATGTAATCTAATAGATAAATGAATTGAAAGAAATTGTTTTGAAATCCATTGTGATACTGAGATTAAGCTTTTATATTTTGTACACACAACAATCGATAGATGCATGATCTGTATCATGATACATTTTTTTGGTACTTAACGGAAATTAATCCACTAGGCACGGAAATCTGAAACTTTTCTTGTATTTAAACTCCATTTTAGTGGAAATGGAATCACTGAAGTAGTAATGTACTTGGTGCTTGTATAAGCAAATAAAATTTCACTAGAAACTTCCATGAGTGACTTTAATGATGAAAATAGCAGATTTTAAATAGATTCTTCTAATCATTATCTCTAGCACATAAAACTATATGCATATAATTTTATTAACTACTAGCCGCCTTTGGCGACCAGCCGGTTCGCAAGTATTACCGCTCGCTACAATTTTCAATTAAATATTTTAAGTAACTGGTCTCTTAAAGGATTCTCAAACAAAACATTTTTAATCTTCAAATTTTGATAGTCATACCAAACTTATACTGTTTAGATCGTTTCGTTCAATTTACTATATATATTTTGCTAATTTGTTGTCATTTCCGGCAAAACTTCAACTTTAATTTAAAATGGAAATGATGAAATTGCAATTAATATTAAGATAGTTTTTAATAAAACCAAGCGTTTTATTTTATTTATCATCTTTATTGTTATTTATTAATTATTATTATTATTGAATGTGAGTATTGCAAACAGAATCGGTCGGTATTTAAGTCTTATGTTAACTACAAAATATTTTTCATAATTTATGTAATATCTCAAACAATAATTCAGCAAAAATTTCTGATATTCAGCATAAAATTCAGTTTTTAGTTTTGCTTTCAAAAGGATTGAAATGAAATCAATAATAATATTTTGTTCCTGCCTATAAATACATTTCAAAAATTATGATGTCTAAATTTAATACCGTAAGGTATCATATTCTGAGAAATATTCTGGACACACAAAATTTTAAATAAATGAAAGAATGTTTCTATTTTCCACGATCAACTAAGACATTTATGAAGTTTTAAATGTTAAAAATTTAGAAAAACTCAGAATTTTCATAATCTTAGGCCAATTAATCTTGAGAAACCTGCGCGCTGATTGGCGTATTTTCTTTGAAGCGATCGATGGAAAATCTAAAATTATCCTTTTTTATTGAATAGTGATATTCAAATTTTCATAAATCAGTCAGTTTAAGTGATTGGAAATTAACTCTTAAATTCAGTGATTTAGTTAATTGGAAATTAACTCTATGACCATCATAAAATATGTGCTCTCTCTTGCGGTGTATGCATTCTTCTTAATATCCGCTCGAATAAAACATCACATACAAAAATACTACATAGAACAAACACATCAAAAGTAAACATAACATTTCAATAGTTGCCAAAAACAAAAGAGAGAAAAATGCAATTAATAATCAGACGATATTTAGAAAAGTACAGATATTTAGACTGGAAAATGAAAATATCTGAAATTAACCACACGCGCAGACTATATTTACAAAAGTAAAAATATTCAAACCTGAAAAGGAAAATATATGAGCTATTCCATCAACAAATGCCATAAGTTTGTTTATATCTTCATTATTTTATGAGTCATTAAACATCAAAATGGGTCCGAGACTAAATAAACACCTTATATAGAGAATGTAAAAGATCATAAAATAATTTTTCTTGAATTTATTTTTCAGAAAAAATAATATTTCATATTTGTTTCATTTCCTACAAACACGTGCCGAAAATTATATTTTAGCAGATTTCATTTCCAAAAAGATTTAATTTATTATTAATTGGAGATTTAATCAATGTGATGGCAACATTTTGAAAAAGGCTTATTTTTTCCCATGAATGCGAAACGTGCTTAATTTTAATTTTAATTTTTTACGGAAAAAATTATTGAAAAACATAGTTAAAATATTTATTTAAAAATTCATTAAAAATAGAAATTTAATTTTAAGATTAAAACATTAGTATCATTTAAAAGATAAATTTTTGATCTTTAACTTCATGTAAAAATCTTTTTTGTGCGGGAATATTTTCGTAAGTTATAGCAGAAACACGTCAAAATTTTGTTTAATTTTTAAATAAATAGAATTCTAGTTAAAAATTTGAAAAACGAACCCCCAGGTGCACATTCACGGCCTCCAAGGTATGCACGTGCCAAATTTGGTAGCTATAGGTTGAATGGTCTGGCCTGTAGAGCGCCAACACACACACACACACACACACACATTGAGCTTTATTATAAGTACTAGCCGCCTTTGGCGACCAGCCGGTTCGCCAGTATTACCGCTCGCTACAATTTTCAATTAAATATTTTAAGTAACTGGTCTCTTAAAGGATTCTCAAACAAAACATTTTTAATCTTCAAATTGTGATAGTGATACCAAACTTATATTGTTTAGATCGTTTCGCTCAATTTACTATATATATTTTGCTAATTTGTTGCCATTTCCGGTAAAACTTCAACATTAATTAAAAATATAAATGACGAAATTGCAATTAATATTAAGATATTTTTTAATAAAACCAAGCGCTTTATTTTATTTATCATCTTTATTGTTATTAATTAATTATTATTATTATTGAATATGAGTATTGCAAACAGAATTGCTCGGTATTTAAGTCTTATGTTAACTACAAAATATTTTTCATAGTTTACGTAATATCTCAAACAATAATTCAACAAAAATTTTTGAGATTCAGTATAAAATTCAGTTTTTAGTTTTGCTTTCAAAAGGATTGAAATGAAATCAATAATAATATTTTGTTCCTGTTTATAAATATATTTCAAAAATTATGAAGTCTAAATTTAATGCAGTAAGGTATCATATTCTGATAAATATTCTGGACACACCAAATTTTAAATAAATGAGTGAATGTTTCTATTTTCTACGACTTATTCACGACTAAGACTTATTTATGAAGTTTTAAATGTTAAAAATTTAGAAAAACTCACCATTTTCATTATCTTAGGCCAATTAATCTTGAGAAACCTGCGCGCTTATTGACGTATTTTCGTTGAAACGATCGATGAAAAATCTAAAATTATCCTTTTTTTATTGAATAGTGATATTCAAATCTTCATAAATCAGTCAGCTTAAGTGATTTGAAATTAACTCTTAAAAGTCAGTGATTTAGTTGATTGAAAATTAACTCTATGACCATCATAAAATCTGTGCTTTCTCTTGTGGTGTATGCATTCCTCTTAATATCCAATCGAATAAAACATCACATACAAAAGTACTACATAGAAAAAACACATCAAAAGTAAACATAACATTTCAATAGTTGCCAAAAACAAAAGAGAGAAAAATGCAATTAATAAGCAGACGATATTTAGAAAAGTACAGATATTTAGACTGGAAAATGAAATTATCTGAAATTAAAAACACGCGCAGACGATATTTACAAAAGTAAAAATATTCAAACCTGAAAAGGAAAATATATGAGTTATTCCATCAATAAATGCCATAAGTTTGTTTACATCTTCATTATTTTATGAGTCATTAAATATCAAAATGGATCCGGGACTGAATAAACACCCTGTATAGAGAGTGTAAAAGATCATAAAATAGTTTTTCTTGAATTTATTTTTCAGAAAAAATAATTTTCATATTTGCTTCATTTCCTACAAACGCGTGCCAAAAATTATATTTTTGCAGATTTCTTTTCCAAAAAGATTTAATTTATTTTCAGTTAGAGCTTTAATCAATGTGATGGCAACACTTTGAAAAAAGCTATTTTTTTCTCATGAATGCGAAACGTGCTTAATCCTCATTTTTATTTTTGACGAAAAAAATTATTGAAAAACATAGTTAAAATATTTATTTAAAAATTCATTAAAAATAGAAATTTAATTTTAAGATTAAAACAGTAGTATCATTTAAAAGATAAATTTTTTATCTTTAACTTCATGTAAAAATCTTTTTTGTGCGGTAATATTTTCGGCAGTTATAGCAGAAACACGTCAAAATTTCGCTTAATTTTTAAATAAATAAAATTCTAGTTAAAAATTCGAAAAAATAACCCCCAGGTGCACATTCCCGGCCTCCAAGGTATACACGTGCCAAATTTGGTAGCTGTAGGTTGAATGGTCTGGTCTGTAGAGCGCCAACACACACACACACACACACACACACACACACACACACATTGAGCTTTATTATAAGTATAGATGAATATATCTCAATATTACTAATAAATAGCATATTATAATTTTAAACGAACAATTCCTGTATATATATAAATCTATTTCGTATACCTCGGAAACGGTTTTAATGATTTGGATCAAATTTTATATTTAGATAAGGTTTTTACTTTTTAAATTTATTTATATAGGCGACTTTCCTGAAAAAAAAAAACCCCTCGATTTTACACATACAAAAAAGCATTTTATTATAGCTTTTTTCTATCTGATCCCATGGTTATAATGTCATATAGCGCCATCTCGTAAATGTTTGTGGTACTTTCATTGTTGCCATAAGATGCATAATCTACTGGTACATCAAATTCTTATGAGATGGTGCTGTATGACATTATCCGAATACGAATACGTTTCGCGACTCACATCCAATAACAACAATGCAATTGTTGTGTTAATCAATTCGAATAATATTGTTACGAAATTTCTGCCGGGGTTCGTTTGGATACTGGAAGCGATATGGTGTGTAGAACGCTCAATCAGCAGACGGTAGTAGAAAATAAAACAACGACGTTTATTTACACGAAGACACACAGGACAGCACAAAGCGACAACTATATACAACACAGAAGACGATTATCTTCACCCGAGACGTGTAGCATACAACAGCACACACAGCAGCATACAACCAGAATCTACTGCAGACAGTAGCGCACAGCTCAGTTCAGCACGAGCTTGACTCAGTCGCTTCCGACTACTCCGTCTTCTACTTCTCCGACTCTGACTCGGATTACTGACTTCGCTCCGTCGATTCCGCTTACTCTTCTTCGACCACTCCGTCCACTCTGACTACTGGCTTGCCTTCTCTGGCAGCTGCAGCCCCTTTTATAGGTCTCAGGAGGCGGGGCTAGAAGCCTCTCAACCAATCAGGAAAGTTCGAGGCGTATCTCGGTTCCTACTGGACGGATCGGGAAAATTCTCGAAGTTTCGGGTATAATCTATTTTGGCGCCAAAATCGCCAAATTGGTCGCCAAGTCGCCAAATGGTCGCTAAGTTTGTCGCCAAGCTCTGGGACCCCCGACACGACGCCCAGACTCTGTCCCATACAGATGACTGTAAAACATTCTTTCCATTGATGGAACCAACTATGCTGGGAAGCCGAATTGCAGGTTTGTAACAATATGTTAAACTAAGTGCAGTCATGATTTTTTTTATTTAAATGACCAGTTCATATGTAGGTAAGATTGGAAGAATATTCATATGTAACTAGTGTGTGATTCGCATTAAAATATTTTCTTCAAAAAACAAGATTTAAAAAAAAACAAGAAAAAAACCCTGTCGAGCTAAGCGTTTTCTTCCAAGCATTATCCTTTGACAACGATAAGCAAATTTTATCCAATCCACCGAAAAAAGGAATTTTTTAAAATACAATTTCTTTGTTTCAGTCACCTGTACTATATTTAGAAAAATACTATTTTTAGTATTTTCCTGCGAATCCAGTGGAAAAAAATTCTTTTCTTGATAGTTTTAAGAGATTTTTCTTTTGCAATGCAGAATAAATATTAATTTTTTATTATATTTTTAAGACCATTCTGTCGCTCATGACTCCTTTTTTAAATCTCTCCTTAAGAATAATAAAATTTATATATTCTTACACAGCAATTTTTGCGACTTTCACAATTTTAACACTGCACAAATTCAGTATCATTTATGATTTAAATCTATTAGCTTTCATAATCCCTTCTAATGAAGAGGAAATATCCTGTCCCATAAGCACAGAAGTTTGGATAGTATTAAAAGAGAGGGGCTTGCTCACATTGAACTCCAGCTTCGTTTCCCCGATGTACTAATCACTGCTGCAGCCAGTGTGAAATTTAATTAGAATTCGGTGTGTGCCTAATCTACTGAAAGGATGATTTCCCATTTCGTTGAGAAGGGGGCTTTCTTTTAATACATAGACATGAACTAAACGATACTCCGCACCAACCAAGTGACCAGGACTAGTGAATCCTATTCAAGTATCACCTTCAATAGTTTTGTAGAATCTTTTCTCTATAGTTTCGTAATTGTTTTGTTGATAGAAAGATATTTAAACATTTTTTCTCTGTACATTGCTTCTGTAGCTCATTAAAAAATGAAGTATGCTGAATCAATGATATGTATAAATTGATCGATAGATGATAAAAAAAATCGGCTCGTTGAAGATGAAAATAAAGGTGAGATACTTGTACTGTCGATCAAAAATGCATTCGGACGTTTTAAATTGTTCATTATCTATAAAAATCAAATTAGAAAACCAGCGGAAAAGTCTCCCTAGGAAGTTTTCGCATATTCGCTAATAAAGGTGTTATTCCAGAGAACGCCTTAAATGGCATTGGCGTACGATAGTTACGAAACCTTAACATTTGGCGTGAATTTAACATTTTTACTGAATCTATCGTGTCATCCTTGGCGAGTTATTTGGCGATTAATCCCTAACACGCTTTAATAATATTCGAAAATCGAATTTGTTTTTTTAGATGCGTTGTTCCCAACTGATTGAAGCAAAACTGTACTTGTAGTGTCAAAATCCCATACTAAATTTTAAATATTTCTGTCATTGCGTTTTAAAATGATCGCGTTTACCTTTTTATCAAACTACAGACCGACAGACAGACACCCCGCAGTTGCATTTGGCTCAAATTAAAACAGGTGTCTACACTATACATGTTAATTCTATATACCGAATTTTATCTTTCTAGCTCTGTCAGTTTGGAATTATCGTGTTAATTTATAATCGGACAGACAAACATCCTCTGAACAGATTTTACTCAGAATTTGATATAAATTTACAGAATTGTGCGTATACCAAATTTCAACAGTCTAGCTAAGTGTTTTAAGTTATCTTGGTCACAGGCAGACGTACATTTTATAAATTTCGTTTTCGAATTTTCGTTTTCGTTTAAACGATGAAGATTCTTCAAATTATCGATTTGAAATGTTTTTATGATTACTATATTTTCTCTATATACGATATATTTTCTCTATATTTTCCATATACGAGAAAGTACAAATGTACCAATCAACTTGGAAATATGTATTCTTTTTTTATGTTTTCTATGCATATTGCATTCACATAAGGATTATCTACATATTTATATTGGCACGACCTTCAAATTTAGCAATCGCAACCCTCTATTTCCGATCTTTTAAATGATTCTGAATAATGAGAAATAGTCAGTTATAAAATTTTAGACAAATCGCTTCAAAATAACCAGATGTAAGCAAGGAAGAATACTTACAGTCTGTATCAATATAGGCAAATGTTGTTAATAGCTCACTCTATAAATATTTCCCCATAAATTTCCATTCCAATTGTTACTACGATACCTGTCCTCGAAGATCAATGAATGCATCTTTTTAATTTACTGATCGTAGCGATGAAACATGGTTAAATAAGAATTTGAGATGCATGATTCTATTTTCAAATTTGATTATAAATAAATTATTGTTAAATAATATTCTCAAATCATATCGCTTATGATTATCAAACATTTTAAACAAGTTTAATTATTAATATTAATCAAGCAATTAGAAATTAAATTTTTTTTTGAAATAACTTAAGAAGTAAAATACACATGATTATTTCCTCAAACAGTCCTTTATAATTGAAATATAAATAGGATAATACATTTTTCACGTTTTTGCTTAACTACACTTTAAATTATATTCAGTATTCTTTATATTTAATCGCTTAATAAATAACATCAATTAATTTACCAAAATATTTGGAAACTTTTGTTTCATTTTCTTTAAAATCCCGTTTTTTTCCAAAGATTAATAACATCTCATTATTTAAAAACAAATAGTTACTTTTTATTCAAAATTTTTTTATCCCTTTATGCATTGTATAAATTCGTATTTGGTATAGAATTTTGCTTTTGTGCTTTTATCCATGGAATAAAAATCTATCAAATGATTTCTGCTATGTAAAACTCTTCTATTTGTTCCAAATAAAACTTTGCTTGAAATGTAAACTGTGTGGAGTCTGTTATATTCATTGAATTTTTTCTTGTTATATTCATTGAATTTTTTCTTTCCTTTTATATTTATTTTCAAAAATGTATCTTGATTTAAACTGCTTTGAAAAACGTGTTTTGTTTTCCATCAAATTTTAGGATTTTTTTCGTTCATGCCAGAGAATTATAAAGTAAATATGATCCCTAGAGAAATTGAAAATAATATACTGAAAACTTTTGGTTTTTGATATATATTTTAAAACCTATTTGATCGAAAAAAAATACAAACGAGAACAATGATGTCAAAGTAAATGATGTGATGTCTACATTTGATATCAAAATTTCTGTATACAGGGTGTTTCAGTGAACCGTTTCAGAACTTCTAAGAGGGCCTGACGAACCAAAATCATATACCCATGGGCAGTCAGAAATGCTTTCCTGACGCGGTAGATGGCGTTGTGCGAAAAGCCCGAGCTTTCATGCAGGGAATCTTCATTTCACACAAGAACGCCAAGTTAGTAGGATGGATGATTACACGATCGCAGAGTTAGCAGATATGCATTTGGCGTACGGGGCTGCAAATTGTAGCAGGCCAGCAGCACAGCGTTTGTACGCGGAACGATATCCGACGAGGCGTACTCCCCGTCATAATTTCTTTGCAAGACTGCAACAGAGGTTAGCTGAAACAGGTTCATTAGAAAGAGCTCACAGGGACAGGGCAAGACGCCGCCGAACAGAATGTGCTGCAGCATGTACAGGGAAATCCAAGAACGAGTACACGAAGTGTAGCAAACGCAGTCGGGGTTTCCCATTGCAGCGTCTGGAGGATTCTCCGAGCAGAAGACATGCATCTGTTTCACGTGCAGCGTATCCAGACACAGATACCGAGGATTATGTACCTTGTATTGCTTTCGCACAGTGGTACATGGGAAAATGTGCTACAAATCCCCGTTTTCCTGCTGAAGTGTTGTTTTCCGATGAGGCATCCTTCACAAGGGAAGGAATTTTCAACATGCATAACGACCATATCTGGGCGGTCGAGAACCCACATGTAATACGACGTCGTGCAGCACATAATCGATTTTTGGTCAATGTATGGGCCGGTATTGTGGGAGATCACCTCATCGGACCTTACCTTTTACCGCGTTGTCTAACCGGACCTACGTACTCGCTCTTTCTGCAGCAAGTATTGCCACAACTTTTGAGAGATGAACAGATTTCTGCATCGACGCAACAGACAATGTGGTTCCAAATCGATGGAGCCCCTGCCCATTATAGAGGCGATGTTCGTAACTACCGAGATGTCACATTTGGTCAGCGGTGAATCGGACGGGGGGTCTCTTGCATTGGCCAGCTCGGTCACCCGACTTATCATGTCTTGACTTTTTATTTCTGTGGGCATATGAAATCGCTAGTTTATGACACCCCTGTTGACACTGCTGAGGAGCTCGTTGCAAGAATAGCAGCAGCTGCCGGAGAGATTCGAGATATGCCTGGAGCATTCAGAATGTTAGGATGTCCATGCGTTAGAGATGTGAGCGTGCATTGTAGCCCGTGGAAGAAACTTTGAACACTTACTTTAATCCATGTACCTTTTGCTACTTTTCATGTATTATTAAAACAAATTCTCATTTACGGTCTCTTTTCTTTATGTGCTTCTGTGTACAACACCGCTTCAGGAAAGCATTTCCGACCCCACATTGCTCTATGATTTCGAGTTGTCAGGATGTACCCTACCCCTCTTAGAAGTTCTGAAACGGTTCACTGAAACCCCCTGTATTTCTATTCAAACATGTTTTTTTACTTATGAATTTAAAAATTTATAAAGAAAGCAAAATATGCTTTCATATTTTTAAAAAGGCATTTTTGCTAATTTAATATAAAATAAGATTTAGTTTTTTTATAATTTAATGTAAAATAAGATTGTTTTAAAGTAAAATATGATTAGGGCAATAAGAGAGTTTATATTCTTTATATATAGAAATCTATTGAGAAGAACGAGAAGTCTTATTTAGCATTAGAAATTTAAAATTTCAATTGATTGTAAACTCATAACAGATTATAAAACTGCAAAATGTTATATATATTCGCATTTTCTTATTCAAAATAATTTTAATATTTATTTGAAGTTTCGATGTTTGAAAAAATTAAATTTCCTTAAATCTAAGTATGATTAGCAACGCTTGCAGGGAAAAAAATCATATACTTATAGAGAACATATTTCTATAGTGAAGGGTATTTACTAATGCCAGATTCAACGGAATTGGGGTGTCTTCACTGTACTATAAATCATAACCATAAACTAGCTACTCCGACTGGCTGGAAAGCAAACAGAAAAATCTGAATGACCGGACTGCCTGTACAGCAAAACTGGCGGGAGCTGTGGTTGAGTCCTAAGAGCCCTCACCAGCCACGGTACAACCCTTCCCTATGAAAGTATGTCTCGTCATCCATGGGAGGAGTGAGACCGCCACTTTTTCGTGTACCCACAGGGGGGGGGGGTGAGAATGAACCACAATAACGGAAGCTTCTCATCCTCAATTACGAGATGCTCCACCCCCCGTGGGACCGGATTGCACAATAAGAATAATTATAAGACATACAGGCGTCAATTTGGCGGTAAATTGTGAGATATAAAAGTCGTTAAGAACAGAAAGTGACACCAATTGCAATTTATCCAGGCTAAAACAGGACAAAAGAATCAAATCTAGTATAACATTACCATGTTACGGACAAGAGATTTAAAACTGTTCATACATACTGTTCATACTTCATGAAATTAAATGAACATACTTTAGACTCTTTCCTCTGATATTTGTTTTTATTGACACAGCGACTTGATATGTAGAAAATGAAATAAAAGAGCTTTCTTATTCTGTAACTTGTTTATTCCGTTTTCTTTATTTTTATTCGGAAGCTTTCGACATAACATACATCACTGTAGTACAGACAGTTACAAATATCAAAATTACATACTAAACAATCGTCCATCATTGTCAATGAAAGATGTTTTTTCTCAGATGAATTTGAAATGCAAGCAATATTGGATATGCACGTATGATTTTGACATTTCTATGGTAAATGGATTTATTTATTTTTTCTTTTATAGTTGGCGTAATACCATAGAAAGTAAAAGGGAAAACTTTCCGTAATATTTCTCGCAAATTGTCACAACATGGCATGGTTGTGCTTCCTACTTTGATGATTTTTGATCGTCTCACTTTTGACCTACTGTTCCCAAAAACTGATACAGATTTGCAATTTTCATGACAAAACAACATACTAAATTTCGTTTATCTGAGCATGTGTTTTTAATTAATGGCATTGCTATATATATCCATATTAGATGATGACAAAATCAGTGCCAACTCGTTGTCACAAAGAATGACAGCGCTGCAAAAACTATATATCACCAAACTGGAATAAAAAAAGCAATTTTACCCATCAATAACCAGAAACATACGAAGTTTACTCAAATGATATTTTGATATTTGATCATTATAAATTAGATCAGTGTATGATATAAATACTTTGTAGTGTTGCCAATAGAAAATTAAATTACTATTGAAATCATAATTCAGTAGATAAACGTTTTAAAGCTTTTATGTCCATATACATAACTTTGTCAAGACAGTTCAATAATGTTAGTTTCACAATATTCTAACCTAGAAGAACAATAAATGGTTTCTTCTGAATAAAGTTATCTGAAATAATCTATAGAATCGTTTGAAAAGTTCCGATGTTTATTTTGTTTTGGAAGATCTAACACAGATCGAATATATGTATTTGTTGTCTACTTTGGACTAATTAATTACCTTGTGCAATTATACATTTTTGACGTAGTTTATATAAAGATGTAATTGCAGATTACAAGCCAAATTTTTCAGTCTTCTATAGTTTCTTTATCTTGCACATCTTCGGAACTTGAGAATCGTTGTCTCATATGAAAATTGTCTTTAGAGGAAAATGTCATATATGTTTTAATGATGGGAATAAACAAATAGTACTAGAATATGAAGTTTTGCCATATAGTTCGACATTTGGGAAGCAAAGTCTTGACATGATTAAATACTTAAGACAAAATCTTTTCTGCTACAAAATATTTTAAATGCCTATAATCAAGTGCTATAAATGAAATTTACTCTAATTATATGGTCACTTGATATTATCTGTTTTTTTCTGCAGGAAATGCCATACATAATTTACCTTCAGACATTTTAAAGTATAATTATTTGACTGAATTTATTTTTAAATAAAACAAATCATATTTTTAACAAATTTTCAACATATTGAAATTTAAATTATACTTCATAATGACTATTATTTTTATAAGAGTATCCGCATAATCTAGCTTGTATAATAACCATACATTATATAAAGGAAATAGAACGATCTTTAACGGTCATTTGTTACATTTCACGTAACTTCGTAAAATCTCTGTAATTACCAAATCGCAATTCGAAACGAACTTAAATTACCCTCTTGTAGCTAACATCCAAAACGCATCGAAAATGATTATTTATAGCGTTAGATAAGCTTCTAATGAGGATTTCAATGCCTACTTTAAACTAAACGATCATTAAAATTAATGATCGCAATCTTGACATCAGAAAAACAATTAGGTTAATGAGTAAGATGCATAATGATGTAATCTGAAAATATATTTTACCTTAAAAATTGGCCGATTTCAACTCTCCGCAATGGGAATCGTCGAACCCTGAAAAGAAATGGAGGAATTTATTAGTTTTGTATTTTATTCGTGTCAATAATGATGGAACATGAAATAGATTTACAAATTTTCAATTAAGAACGTTCTGTGCATAATTGAGCTAATTAGTCATTCATTTCTGTTCATTAAGCTTTATGGACACATGAGCAAGAATGATTTTAAAAATTTATATATTTCAAATTTATACTTTAAAAATCCATTTCTCTATCTCACAAATTCCAAATTGGAGTTAAAAAAATCGTCTGCCATGCGATTGACATTTAAAATGTTCATCAAGAATTCTTATGTGTATTCCTTTTCATAGAGGTTTTCAATTTTCGTGTTTGCGTCGATTAAAGATAAAAATAAATACATGCGTTATGAATACAGAATAGGGAAATTCGGAGCAACAAAAAATCGTCTGCTATGCCATTGACATTTAACTGTAACTTCGATAAATTCCTTCTCATTATTTTTGATAAAAATATTATTCGTCTAGAATTCTCACGTGTCTTCTGTATTCTTGTACATGATACACTTTATTGTTCCTAATTATATGCTGATTAATTTTTGAAAAAAGTATTTGTGTTGTGAATATAAAATGCTCATATTTTTCAATTAGGTTTAAATATGAGAATACTTTTCATTTATCGGCTGATTAATGCAATCCTTATTAAAATTAATATAGAAGAAATTCCAGCAGCTTTGAAATTAATAAATTTTTTATTCTGCATTTATTTAATTAAAGATGACATAAATTAACCGCATCAGATGAAAGGTATTTAAACTTTAATTAAATATACTAAATATGAAACTATACACATACTAAATATGAATCTTAAAATTATTTAACAATTTTAATGAATATTTAGGAATCCCTTTTTTCTTCATCATATGTGTTGTAATTTTATTTCTAATAGAATTCCTTACAATGCTCAATGAGGTTTCCATTTTAATTTATTTCTAGTTTTTTCATCCATTTTTTTCAACTTTTTTTAATTATAAATAAAATAATTTTTAAACATATTTATTTTTATAACATTTCTTTTCTTTAATTTTCAATTTTATCATTTAGTATTTTTAATAATTTAGTAATTTTTAGTTATTTTTTTAATAATATTTCGTTTAGTACTTAAAATAGAGCAAAGAACCGAATTTGGACCATCGTCGAGATTTCAAGAGTATCGTAACTTCGATTTTTTTTTTGTAAATTTAAACATCTGAGCATCGTTTATTAAAACTTTGACAAAAAAACAGTTGATCTTTGCACTTTTTTAATGAAAGAAAATATGCTATGAAATCTGTATAGTGGAAACCTGTTAGAATGCACTTTACTGTGTGTTCGCTAAAAAACATTGATGAATGTTTCTTTTTTGTTTATGTCCAAAAAGTGCTTAGATTTCTAAAACGACTACGCTCGACTTTATAATGAATGAATACAGTGTTCTCAGATTTCTATTTCGTAAATCCGTTTTATAAACAGTTATTTTATTTTTTTATTAAAAAATTTTTTTAGTTGGAACACAATGAATAAAAGAGCTATACATTTTGGGCAATGGTTTATCGAAGAATCAAAATCAAAATTTCATCAAAAATTAAAATCATAAAATTGAAATATACACAAATAATTATAATTACTGGAATTGTTTGGAATCATGGTAAAAAAGAGTAATAATAGAGATAAAGAAATTAAAAGCCCACAAAACCCCTCCCTTAAATTACATTCTTTTACTTTATATATGAAGAAATAAATAAGAAAAGACTATAAAGTGTTTTAAATATCAAACAATATCTACAAGTGTGAGTTTGAGAGAAAAGACATGTTTTGACCTCATTTGCACTTAAAAAAAATTAGTGGTCCAAACCAGAAACTAGTTTCTTTGGTTGAACCAATTGAATTTATTTGCTGCTTTATTTTATTTCGAAGCATGGTATCTTACATAGATTAATCATATTATTTTAAAACTAATAAACTATAAAACATTATATATATTTTCTCTTAAAAATTATGTGTTTCCATTTGTGTACATTAAGTCGGAGAGGGGAGAATCTACCACAAACATTCTATCATAAAAGATGTTATCCCTTTTTTCTTAAGCCTAAATATTATAGATATTGAATAAAACCGTGTTCTCAGATTTTTATTTTCCAAATCAGTAACATGAACGTTTTTTTTTTATTTTTTATTTCGAACTTAATGAATAAAGAGATAGGCATTTTTGTAGAAGAATTGAAATCAAAATTTAGCAGGAGGTTGCTGTTTTAGTAACAAGATTTCATACCAAATTTCATTTATTTATATCATTGCAATCTATCACGTGCGTGTATATGCATAGATCGACAGATGATCAACTTATTGACAATTTGGATTAAAAATTAGATATGGGTATACATTCTAGATGTTGAAACTTCATCCACAATTTCAACTCTCTAGGCCTTTTCGTTTCATATTTATTGGGTTAATTTGAACTCGGGAAGACAGACCGATTTCCTGTGAAAGAATTTTGTCCAAAATTTGATATAAATTTACATGTTTGGGGATAAAATCATGCACAAAACTTCATCTGCCCAGTTCAAAATGTTTTTGAGCTATCGAGGTTACCAGCAGACAGACAAATGAACATAATTCCAAAAATTTGTTTTCCAGATTCATTAAAATCTGAAGCAAACTAATTTATCAGTCTTGATTTCGAATTTTTTGATGATTAAAATTCTTTTCCTTTGTATATTTAATGTACAAGAAAAAAAAAGATAGCTCAAAAAATGATCAATATGGATTGTTCTATTAGAAATATTTGGTCAAAATAAAGAAATTACCAATTCTACTGGAAATATATAACCTATATAAAATGGTCCAAATTCGGCAGCCGTTCCGTAATCCATCATTCAGTTTTATAAATATTGTGGTATGTTGTTAACAATTTTTCCTCCGATTTATCACCAGATGGCGCCTAATATATGGGAACACTAATTAAGTGAAATTAACCAATTAATGGGTAACTACGCTTAGAAAATATTACAATATTTGATTGCCATTGAACAAAATCTATTAACTCTAATTTATCTGTAAGTAAATGAAAGATCTATTCCAAAAATGAAAGCTATCTTTGAAAACAATCTTTGAAAAAAATTAAAAATTAAATCTTGTAAATAATATTAACTTCGAGTGTAAATAATATATCGTCATCACAAAATATAAGTAACCTGAATCGTCTGAATTGACAATAATTCACTTTATTAGCTAAAAAGTTACCGTTAATCTTTAGATCATGCGAGAACAAATTCCATTAACAGCATCGAGCAGCTTTTTTTCAAATATATTAGTTATCAATGAACATTGGCTTCTAAGATTTTTTTTTATTTGTATACGAATTCTACAATTATTTCCCCTTTCATTCTAGCAAACGAACATGAAAAAGAAACAAAATCGTTTGCTTCAAAAAGAAGAAAACAAAAAAAGGAGAAGGGAAAAAAAATAAACATTTCGATAAAGTTTGGAAACAAATACTTGTTTTGGAACACTAACCACAGAAAACTTTCATCTCGCTCTAGCAAATTTAATTTCTGTTTTTGGTTTCGCAGGAGGATTGTGATTAATTACGGAAATTAGATTGCAACCGTAACTAATTTGTGAATTGAATTTTCGAATTATAACGGAAGAAATCGGAGGAAATTCAATTTCAGTTACAAATATCCCGAACGTTTGCTTATTTATAACGTTGGATTCCTAAAAAAACTATTGCATAAAGATTGACATTCATTTTTTTTGGTGTGAAAATTAATTCTAAGTAGCTTTTATTTGTGACAGTTTCGTTTCTATTAGATACTGAAAAAAGTATGCAAATTAAGATGAAAAATTATATTTAAAAAACATTTCTAAAAGTAAGCATGTTTTAATTGGAATTTAGCTGTCAGTTAAAGGCATGCAATTAATAAACAATATCTGTTAATTTAAAAGGTAAGATGAATTAAATCTACTTTAATATTAATTTCTATAAAAAATGCCTACTTTTACATAAATAAATGTTACAAAAGTAAAATAAAAACTGAATGAAAATGAAATAAAATAAAGTAAAATAAAATAAAAACTGAATTGAAAATGAAAAATTAAAACTGAACTTCATTTTACTTAAAAAGTTACTGAAATGAATTCGATAGAATATATTATTTTATTGAAATTTCTTTATTAAGAAACATTCTTTTGTTATTCTTTCATGGCGCTGATCATTTTTTTTAAATATGCAATTTTCATTAATAAATGCATGCTATTAACGTAAAAATAACTGAAAAATTAAAATTGAACTTCATTTTACTAAAAATTGTTGAATTCGAAAACTAGTAGCATACAAACTACTTTGATTGCATTTCTATCTTTGTGCGAGAAACAGAAATTTTTTTTCTATATAAATCCCAAGCTTTAGCTTTTGAATTTAAAGAATGGAATATATTTTCGAATTACCATTGATAATTATATTTCGAAAAGAATGATGTTACATGAGTAGGCATACTTGAAAAAACCGGATCCATATATTTATTTCAGTTATATTAATGTTCCGGTTTAAAGCAACACTAGGGCTATTTCGGGACAGAATTTTGATCCGTGGCCAGATGACGAGGATGACACCTGAGTTGGCACCCCTCTCTCCATGCTTCCGCACCACACCAGAGGTAGAATGCTTAGCTACGTCGGATTCAACATGCATCAGACCTGCTTACACAAAAGATTTCAGGTTAGAGACTTGATCTTCAGTAGAATCGGTTTTCGAACCTGGAACCCTTAGATCCATACAAATGCATATAATTAAACTAAATGAATGGAACACAGGCACAGCAAAGGCAGGAGCTGTGGTTGAGTTCTAATGGTTATCAACACCTCGGTATCATGTCTTCTTTAGGAGACGCGTTCCATTATCGGCAAAAGGTGACTTCAGCTCACACTGTTACTGTATCCTCACCCCAGGAAGATAATCATCTTTCTAGAAGTGTATCATTCTCATTTGGAGGTACCACTATCCCCACAGAGTCATTATATGAGTAAGACTTCAAAGAAATAACTTACGTATTACTTTTGACAACTAGCGAGGGTGGTCTTCTCAAAACTTTCTCGCATACTCTCTAATAAATTTGTAATGCTAGAGAATTCCTTATTGGCGAAAACGGTTACGAAATTTTAACCTTTGATATAAATTTAGCATTATTACTGAAAACATAGTGTCATCGCTGGCGAGGTATTTGGCGATTAAACCCTGGCATGCCGTTAATAGTATCCAAAAACCGAACTTTTGTTTTAGACGCGTTTTTCTAAAACGATTGAAACAAAAATTTAACACAAAACTGCTCTTGTAGTCACAAAATTCCATATCAAATTTGATACATTGCAGTTTCATTGCATTTTTGAATTATCGCATCAACATGCTTCTAAAAATGCAGATCGACAGATGGTGAACCCGTTGTTGGATTTGACTCACATTTTGATAGGTGTCTACACTAAAGATGTTAGATCTGTGTACCGAATCTTATCTATCTAGCTCTCTTCGTTTTGTAATTATCATGTTAACTTATATTCGGGCAAAGAACCTTCCTCTGAACAGATTTAACTAAAAAATTTGGTAGAAGTCTGCAAATATGATGCAAACACTACATACCATATTTTAACCGTCTAGCTTATAGCGTTTCTGATTTATCTTTGTCAGAGACAAAGAGACAAATGAACATTTTCTAAAATTACCTTTTTCGAACTCAAGGAGATCTTAGACGTGGATATTCGTCAAAATTTCGAGTTCGAATGTGACGAGAAAGTAAAAAAAGAATATATTTGGCTCATTTACTACAAGAAAGTAAACTTTCTCAATAATATAAAAATATCTGAACAAATAATGAATATATAATGTTATTGACAATATATTGACGTTATTATTACACATATTATTTTTCAGTTACGTTAAAATTTAAAAACATTTAACAAAACCCGATAATCATCGTGAGGCCTAATAACAAACAAGGTTCAAATAAGGTTTTCCCTTCTAAAATACTATTAATTAAATTGCATCGAAAAGTTGAATTTTTAATGCTAAACACAATTTGTAACTCCGCTTATTTAATTAGCAACGAAATAATTAAAATCGTATGTTATACAAATTCTTCAGAAAACGAGAGAAATTCATTAAAACTCCATTATGGTGAGATTTTGACCGACACGGCGAGGGGTTTTAACTGAAATAATCCTATTACAGATGGTATCTATTAATATTTAAACACTTCACTAAAGCATTAACAAAAGCGATGGAGCATTTTCCTTCCATTTATCAGAAAGTACGATTATCTATATTAATATTCTGTGAAATTTCCTTCTATTGTTGATAGAATGAAAATAGACTTGTTGAAATATGCCTTATTGTTTCGGTAGAGCTAGTATATAACTAAAATAATACATTTGGGAGTTTTAGACTGAGAGAATGTCCTTATATTCATTCGTAATTCGTGCTAATGTATTGTGCTTAGGTAATCCCTTATTCAAATTCAATTTGATACGACTTAAAAATAGGACTTCAACTGAATCATTCTGCAACAAATTATTGTGGGTATAAATTAAAGTGTATATTTTATGACATATTGAAAATCCCGTTTTTGGAATTTATGACAAAAAAAAGAGCTTATTTTCTATCTTAATTTTAACATTAAAAAAACGCACGATTGAATGTTTTGAGGGATGTGTTTGGATTTCATAACATTATAGAAAGCAACTGAAGTGAGCATTTACATTTAAACTTTTTCCAAACAAAACCCAACATTAAAAGCATCGTACCAATGTAAATTAAACTTGACAAATTTATTAAAATTATAGAATTTTTTTATAGAAATGAAATCGATATCATTAAAGAGATAATCTTTTGAGATTTAAGATTATGCAAAAATCTTTTTGGGAAATTAATTGTTTTGGAAATCATCTATTTCTTCAAGGTAGATCAAAGCGAGTATCCATAGCGCTGGTTAAGCCTATTTTCACTCTCCATTATTAAACTTCCAGATTAAAGTTAATTTCTTTTACATCTTCTGAGAATGAAGTGTTTGACACGCCGAGCGGCATTTAAAATATAATAATTTTATTTAATTTGTGAAGCGTTGAATTAAGTGCAGGTGTAAAAACGCTGAATAAAGCGGCCTGCTAAAACTTTCGTACATTGAGATGTTTACATTTCATTGCTGCCAAGCTGTAATAAATAATAATCGCGATTTTTGTGCCTCGTACGTTAACGTTTGACATATATAAATTCTACTTATAATTCAGTACTTATGAGCAAAAATCTATAAATATAAAAAATAATATTTGTGGAAGAGAAGGGTTGACCAAAAAATCATTTAAAAGACTGTTTAGAGAAAAGAAAATGCAAAATTATTCAAAAAATAAGTGTTAAACAAAATTTGATCGAGCGCGAAAATAAGTGTATTTATTGCCAGGTGGGTAACCGCTATGAATATCTAACAGAAATTGATGATCATATATTCCAAAACTATTATCTCACAAAAATGGTTTTTGCATCATTCTTAAAACTAGAAGACTATCTTTTTTCTTAAATTAATAATATCCTTTCTTCTCATTGATTTTTATAATTTTTAAACATAACAAACAATTGGTAACAATTGGTTTTGAATGTTTTGAAATTCAAAGTCATCTGTCGAAACATTTAACCGCGGGCTTTTGCCAATGTTAAGAAATTAATATTAAAAAACTGCTGTCTATGAATATTAATTATGAAGTAGAATTTTCTCTTTCTCTTTCAATTCATAGTATATACGCATTTTAATTTGTACACATCGTAATTTATTTTGACACATTCAATTAAATTCTTGATTCAGTATTATCAAATTCCAGATTAATATTTAACAGTCTAAAAAACCAATAATCTGAACGAATTAACTCGTTACCCAAGGCGGCTACTAAATATATATATATTAATGGAAAATTCTAAGGTTGCGCACACATATCAAATTATTTCTCATTATTAGTTTATTTATGTGATATTATCTATTAATTGTTATTATAAAAATTATTATTAGCTATATTCACATTTCTGGTAATGAAAAGCTGTTTGCTGTAGTCACAATATGTAAGGAAGAAAAAATGTATTTAATTTTAGCAATCATTGGAATCCCGAAACTAAGTTTTGTAATTATCTGCAACTTTATTTTTCATTAAAATGGTCCATCTGCTGCATCAAGGAATTTTAAATCTTGTAGTTTTCTAAAAATTACGGATTATTTCAAACGATTTTTTAAATCAACAGACAAATTGATTTTATTTATAAGTATTAATAATATTTTAAGAATAATGCAAAATTTAATCCAGCAGCATTAGAAATGACGAATGAAATGAAAAAAATAAAGATGTAGAAAATGGAATAGAAAAAAAGCTATTTTGAAAGATAAATTTAAATCAGTTAGTAAAGGCAAATATTCAAATTTGAACACATTTTTTTTAATGTAATAGTGAATCACAAAACAATTTTTAAGTTGAAGAAACAATTTTTAATAACAATAACGTGGTAAAGTAAGTCTTGTCTACTTTCATCTCATAGTTTGGCTATTTTAAGTTCTGTTTACTGAATAAATCTTGGACGTTGCCTTATTGTTTATATCGGTAATACTGCGCATGTGTAATGGAAACATAGCTTTAAATTAATAAAAATTAATCGTTTGATTAATTATCAAGAATCTTTTATAAAATCTTTCATATGCTTCCTAATATTTGCCAGAAAAATAAAAAAATATATATTCAAAATCTTTAATTTCTGTAGGATAGAAAAATATAAATACCAGGAGATAAACATTTTTTTTTATTGCTAAATACTCAGAGTTTTGTAAAAATATTTCGTGGCATGCATCTTTTAATGAACCACATAGATAGTGAATCTATGTTGAACTATCTATGACTATCACTATCTATGTTGTTTCCATTGACAAAGAAACTATTGGCAAAATATCAGCTTATTGTTCACACAGAAATAAAGATTTTATTAGCA
>JAPMOR010079018.1:20412-42238 GCA_026543865.1 Argiope aurantia | reverse complement strand
ACATATGGATTAATATGTTCACAAAAGTAAATAATCTTCTGGTGCAGCATAAATAGTAATCTGCGCTCAGATAAAAGATCTTAGTAGTACAGCGTTTAAGAATTTAGTAGTACAGCGTTTAATATAAGAGTAAGAAAAAATGGCCGAGGAATACTTGCTGTAGTTTTACATTTAGTAGTTCGAGGTGCTGGATTATTTTTACAGTTTCTTATTGGCTTTGACGCTGTAAGCATGATGGAGACAACTGCTTTAATTAGTTTTTTAAAATAAAATAATTCAATTATATCAAATTAGATAAAACATATTTTTGTCATTATCAGAAGCACATTCTTTTCATCAACAGAAATTCAACAGCATCATCGAAACCTTTCAATGCTCGTCAGCGAAAATAAATAAATAAATACAATTAAACAATTTCTATCAAGAAATCATTTCTCAAACGAACCAGTCACTCCTAAAGCTTCTTCCAGCTCATTCTTCACTTCACGGAAACGGGAAACCTTCTCCCTTTATTTAACAGAATCGTATTTCTTTTCTTCGCTCGAAAAAAATAACCGAGCGGAGGCCGCCCAGATAACAAAGTGATTCCGGATGAATGTTATTGAAACTGTTGTCCGCCCTCTTGTCTAGGAAATCGAGACAACAATAGGGGAACAAATATACAATGGCGGTGTTTTGTTTGGCGAGAATTTTGGTTTCTGCTAGTGGAAGGGTGAATGAAAATGACCTAATTTATCAGATGCCTTTCCCGATATTGTTTCTTCGTTTTTTCTTGAGGAAGGCCATCGATATACTGTTTAATATGAATAATTATGTATTTTACATTTCCAAGAAATATGCCGAGCAGAACTATATTATTCTAAGCATGTGATAATTTTTTATGCTATTATTGGCACTTAATATAGTATGTTCAAGTGACGTCAATATCACATGTCAAATGTAATTGCACATCTACTTTTAATACCGGGTTTACATTCGGCCAGTTAGAAGACGGCCAGTGGGCAGCGCATGTGTAGAAAGGGACTGATTTATGTTTGCTACAATTTCGTAAGATTCAGGCATTCCATGCGTGGCTGTAAATTGCCATTTTGGCGTCCCTGAATTTTTCTTTTTCACTGAGTATCATATTAAAATGATGGATATTTACACAATGCAGCATAATAAAATAAAAAAACAAGATCAACACACATAAATTTGGGGAACTTTAGGAAAGAGATGGCAATAAAATGTTAAAAAAAACACAACCTCGCATCAGCAAGAACAAAAAGCAACAAAATGTCGGAATTAATCTATGATAAGTAATCAATGTTTTCACGCCAAAAGAAACCACCAAACTCTACAAACACATGCGCAGAAAGAAAAAAAAAATACAATAAAGTGGCATGCTGTTGTCTCGTTGGGAAAATGACTTGCCATCGACCGAACAGTATTTTTCAGCTTTGGGTTAAGGCCCATATTGGGATATATGGCAATGAAAAGGCGGATCAATATGCACAGTTGGCGGCACAGAAAGAGGGTGTTGATATGGTTGTCCCCAAATCAAATGGTGTCTTAAAATGGAAATTAAGAGAAGAAATAAAGCTGCAGTGGTTTGACAGATGGTATATGTCCAAAAACGGAAGAGTAACTTTCGATTTTATTCCTAATCCAGAAATAAAAATAAGAAGATACCATCCACTGATAATTCAAATTATATCTGGACATGGGAGATTTCCTGCATATTTCCAAAGATTTGGAAGAATGCAGGACACTAAATGCTTTTGTGGAGGAATCGGTACTGTTTACCACTATTTAAAGGAATGTATTGAAATCTCGTTGTTAAAAAAAATCTGAAGATTATAAATAATGACTTAAGCACAGTACTGATGGTACCAGATAATCTTAAAATTCTGAAGGATATGATGTCAAAAATTGTCAGTTTTTTACCAACTATTTGAGAGTTTGTAGATAAGGAAATAGGACAGTAATTGACCATTTTGTGGCCAATTACCTCGAAGAGAATGACAGTTTGACAAACCGGTCTATGCAAGGATGGACAATGCTAAAGATAGCAGTCGGCCACTGTAAATCCTGTCGATACTGCTACGTTCAGTGGTGGCGGGGTGGTCGGCTGTACGCAAGAAGTATTTTTCAGCTTTTCTATGCGTGCCCTGTGTTCTGGCGTCTTATAACTGACCGAGTGTAAAACCGGCATAAATCTGATTCCATGTTAATTTATTCTGTGACGCGAAACTGAATACTTTTCAAGACATAAATTGCATATATAAATTACAAGATGAAAAGTAGAAAGGATTCTAAAAATAATTTCTCTACCGCACTCAATGACACCGGCGTATTTCCAACAATGACAACTAGCTGCCACACAGTTAGACAGATATAGGACTGCTTGTAAGTTGAAAAAAAAATTATTATCCTAATTGTCAAATAAATTTGTAAAAATTACAAACACCAGAAAGACTCAAATTAAATATTAGAATAATTAGACATAACTGATCATATTCCTATACGTTTCTGTGGATTCAGTTAGTTATCAGAATATTTATAAAATCGAATATATTGTGTACAAATGTAGATGTTGGATAGTCTAGTGACAAAGTAGATAAATAAAGACAGCTAAATATACACAGATTTAATAAAATAAAAAATGCGCACTTAAATCATTAATAAAAATCGTTAGCATGTTAAAAATGTGGTGAAATCTGAAACTAAGTTGATTCGTCTTCTTAAAAAAAATCTTATAATGTGCACTGTTAGACCGCTAAATCTACTTCTGGTTAAGGCATAACTAATCGGTGATAAGACTATTAAAATGGTAATTGACCAACTGAAAGATTGCTGAAAGCTGAAACAGGTAACAGATGTCAAGCTTTTCACTTGAAACCAGACACTCAATTTTAAGCCTCTTTTACCTCAGTTGCTATAATTATGTAAGTAATCAGTCACTCTATAATCCTGATTTCCAAATCTTAAATAAGAATAATACTGCCAAATAATATAGGGATGGAGGATATTTGACAGTAATTATTTTTAAAACAAACTCAAAAATTTTGTTTAAAATTGTTAGGAAATTATCCATTGAGACAAACGTTGCCGAATGCCATTTTAGTTAAAATCTCTCGATTGCTATTTGAACCAATTAAGCAAGTATGCTTGATTTCACCGTACGAATAATCCATCGTCTGCAATGTTTTTTAAGTTCACCGATGATGTGAAAATCTCATGGATTGGAAGAATGAAGATATCTGGACTACAGGAATGGTTTTTTCAGGATCTATCATTCGAATTTCTGTAGTTCCTTTTTCTGTTCCTTTTTTGCGTTCACTATAAGCAATATAATATCACCGTGCAACCTGATGATAAGTTGAGATAGCATAATGGGACATTTTGATTTATTATTTGGTTTTGCTGAGCATTGATTATAATTCCATGCTCTAGAAATTTGACGAGAAGCGGTCCTTTGCTAAAGAAAGAGAGTGAAAATATTGCATGGGCTAAACTAGTTGCAGCTTTAATTTCTATTTCATGGAGGAGGATCTTTGTGCTTATTTCCACTGAATATGTAACTATTTCGATTCTGACTCAAACAAATGGCGCTGTTATTTATCACTTGTAAAAAGTCATCTGCAAGTTTAGAGACTTTAATACTTCTATCTCTTTATTTATTGATAATAAATAATACTCAATTAAAAATATATTAATAAAATCGATGCTGTATTGAAACAGTACAGATAGTGTTCACCAAAATGGCGATAGTTATACTATGATATTTTTTTCTAAAATTTCCATCCCCTTTCATTAATCTGAACTCGATAAAACATAAATCTGAACAAATAAAAAAAGTGAAAGATAAAAGAAAAAATATTCACTCATTGTCAACTAAAAAAAAATATTAATAAATAAATCGTCAGCATTCCGTAATATGCACAAAATATATTAATAAATAAATTCCCAAAACTCTATTAATAATATTTCTAAAACGCAAAAATAAATATCATCACCTTTCAAGTTCGAGTTAAATCGCATGTTTTCAGTATCAGTTTTTATGGCAAATTTATATTTCTAGATTTTTTTTATTCGATGCCGCATTGTTTTGAAACATGAAATTTCATAATAAAAATTACAATCGAAAGCATTTTTTTGAACTCTTAATATTTCATCATTGTAACTATGTAATGAATGTATTTCCGCTAATTTATGCATCTAATTTTTGTATTTTATTCTTAACTTTTCTATAAATCCCAAAAAATATATCACTCAAATTAAATTTCATTATTAGGATAGCACATATTGTAATACAGAAGATTAAATTGAGATTGTTATACATGATAGTTTAAATTAAAAATGCAATTTTTAATTATAATCCATTAATACAAAACGATGCTTTTAACTAAGGAGTTATATATACTTGATAAACAGAGCACGAACTTAAGGGACTTTAAGATAAATTGTATCAATAATAAACTTCTGGCATGTTTTCAAAGATTTGATACTTAATATTAAACTCAGCTTATCTGAAATATGGGTGAGGAAAGAGGTTCTCAAAGTTAATTAGGCTTCGTTTAATTTACAGAACAAGCAATTTATTAAGCATTGCGAAATTCTGGACACCTTTTTAATCCCTTAACTGCGTACTCCTAATTGGACAATTTATCATTACGAAATGCTGCATGTACCTAAAGCATTTGTAATCCATCGGCATTAGATTGTGTAAAATCAAATTTTTACAATTTTTCAAACATCGGGAAGAAATGGAACAAAATAAAACTTCCGAGATTCATTTTTTATTTTTAATTAAATAATCTCACTAACTGTTTTATATGCAAGAGAAAATTAATGTCTTTTAAGGGTACATATTAATCCTGGGGTTTAAAATTCCTCTATGTAATCATTCAGAACAAATACATCTTATACCACGTAACGATAAATAATTTTGTTTGTTAATTGTAAAGGTTGTTGCCTTTATCTTTAGTAAGCAAAAAGTATTTTATCACGCTGATTAGAGTGTTTATCTATGTTAAAATTTATCCAGCTTTCTTTTTCTGCGGCAGATAATGAAAACTAAAACAGCGCAGACGATTTGCGAAACGATTAATTATTCCATTTTCAATTTGGTTAAGATCTCCCGTTACAATTTTGTTCTGTCGTTTAATTAGTATTTCTTCTATATATCTGTGATATTTCTTATCAAAAAGATTACATTAAAAGGTTAATGATATAGATTACAAAGATTTTTATTTAAAGTAAAAAAGAGATTTCACACAAAAATTTTAAATGTTAATTGATGTGTAATTTGCCATTTTTATTTTAAAGATCATATTGAAATCGTTTCAATGAGATTAATCCAAATGACAAACTTAATTTAAAATTACAGACATTAAAAGAAATGTCTTATTTTTATTTCTTTGCATTGTGAATTTATATTGTGAAATGGCATATAATCTAATGTCATTTTGAAGCAAAAGTTTCTTGAATATTAAAAGAGGCGGAACATGTGCTTAGGGATTATATTTATTGCGCTTCAAAAATAAAAATAAAAATAGATTTTAAAAGTTAGTCAATAAGTAATTCAAGGATTAACTATGTTTCTAATATATCATTAAAATGAGACAAAATTTCAATCGTATGAAGCATGCCAAATTTAATTTGAGTATAATTGCGCGTTCTAGTAGAATCTTAAAGGATATGTTGTTAGTACAAATATTAAGATAACATTTTTAAGTAATATGTGAAATGTTTGTATTCAAATGTGATGACACGAGGTCATTAATTTTCCAAAATTATTAGATACAAATGTTAGAAATAAATTCTTGTTGAAGATAAGCAGATTAGGAAATTGCAATAATTTGGTTTGAGCTAAGAAATGAAATCATATTTTGTATTATATTTATAAAAAAATCTATTTCGAAACTTTTTCCGATAATACGAAATCTCCAATGAAATCCTAATACGAAATACCTAATTATCATAATGATTATAATAATAATAGAAACAAAACCAACAGTTATTTCTATATAAAAATTTAAAATATTCTGAAATTATAAAATACAAATGATAAAATATACAAATGAGTTAAGGACTTCAAAATACAAACAGTAGGCTTATAAATTTTTACTCACTTATTGGTGTTTTGGTATATGTGCTCGCTATAATTACTTAGTTTCAAATAGAATTATACTAAAACAATCCAAATTTACTAACCTGATTAAGATCAACTGTCAAAATTCGCTATCTAATTAATTATATAGGAACAAATAAAAAGAAAAATTCGACTGAAACGTTAAATACTTTTTAATAGTATATTTTCAGAAATATAATGCCTTTTCTTTTACAACAGAACATTTAACGACCTCATTCAGAAACATCATATATCATTTTCTTGACATTTTAATATTATATTTCATTTGTTGAAAAATGAATATCAATGAAATAAGTAATTTTCCCTGATTTTAGTTTTTCAAAGCAATAATGAAACGTTATTGTTATTTATGAAAACATTGCTTAGTTACTACAAGGTTGCCTATTTTCTTTGACCAAAATTCGAACGGAGTGAAGAAATTCCAAATTATTTTAAAAATAGAAAATTTAAAGAGCTTATTCAGAAATATCATATATTTTTTGTTCACATTCTAATATTATATGTCAATTGCTGTCATTCTAATATTATATTCCATTTGTTGAAGAATAAATTATAATGAATAACCTAAATAATTAATTTTTCCGCTCTTTTTACTTTTTAAAGCAATTAATAAAAAATTAATATTATTTATGAAAATATTGCCTATTATATATATAATTGGCTATTTTATACCTCAAAATTAGAGCAGTCTGAAAAAAAAACCAAATTATATTTGCAAATCATTTTTATAAATTGAAAAATAGAAAATTTAAAGATCTTGTTTTGAAATATTATACATCATTTGTTGACATTATATTATAAATCATTTGTTGGCTTTCTAATATTATATTTCATTTTTTGAAGAATAAATATGAACCCTTAACTGGGGAGATGAAATTTCAGGTCTACGAGACCGCATTTCATTTACACTCAAATTAAATTTTCTAATGAATGTATTAGTATAAAAAACTGCCAATATATTTTTCATGATATATAAATATGTTTTAGAATTTTTTCAAAATATATTATCATTGAAAAAAGTAAATGCGTTGGAATACACATTTTCTTCTCAAATTACATGTTACAATAAATAATTTTCTTGAAAAAACATATTACTTTTTACTTTTTAAATCATATTTATTTTAACAGTATATGAAGGTATATAGAAAACAATATAAAGTAAAATTCAACAATTATATGAAAAAAAATGATAATGGGTAAAATGGCCCTTTTTTAAATCGGCTTATGTGGCTTTCATAGCAAGGTTTTGTTGGGTATTTTAAACATACAGGTTAAGAACTAGTATAAAAATCAACCTATAAATTCTGCATGTATACCTCTTGGTATATTAATTTATTTTATAAATTTTTCAAACTACATTATCATTAGAAAAATCAATTATGTTTGAACATACATATCAGAATCAGTTGAATGCGAACTTTCATCGAAAAACTCTTCTGTACAATGATCCTTATCATTAAAATCACTTTCTGCTTCATTTAAAAGTGTCTGGAACACTGCTTCATAATAGGAGCAGTAAATTGGTTGATATTTAGGAACCCAAGTTGCAGTGTCATCTGCTAAGCCTTGTTTATCACTGGGACACAAACAGGGAAATGCAGTCTTAGAGACCGCACTCAAAGAAATAACTGAATTATTTAAAAAAGCATTCGCTGAAATCGGTTGAAAAAGTGCACGTGTATTGAAGGTCACAAAACAGGAAACCACAGGATCAATTCATTCAATTTAAAAATAGAATAGGGGTGACCTATCCAAAATCCATCGCTAGCGGTCTCACAGACTGCACGTCCCCTGTTAAGGTTTAATAAGTAAACAAAATAATTAATTTTTTAATATTTTCTTTTTTCAAAGCAATTAATGAAAAATGATTGTTATTGATGAAAAGATCGCCTAGTTACCAATCGTCTATATTCAACCATCAAAATAAGAACAATGTGAAAAAAATTCCAAATTATTTTCGAAAATAAGTTTCAGTATTCAAGAAATTTCTCCTTCATCTTCCCATTCTTTTCGAGAATGGCAACATCAAGAAAAACACCATTTAAAATTTTTCTTCCTTTCCTCGATTCCAAAGAAACTCGTCATTCCATTGTGCCTTTTAAATATTAATCGTCTGACTTGATTCAAAAACGCCTCGCTGCCAAACGAAAAATTAAAATCCGCCCATTTATTATGGGATGAAAAGAATAGAATTTACCGAAAAATGATTATATGCAGATGATGTTTTGAAGAACTGAATACTTATTGAATATTGCTTCGAGTGAAATTTAGTCTGGAAGATAAGGACGGTATTAAAAAACTGTCATTCTTCTTTTAAGTGAAATAAACTGCTATTATTTTCAATATGAAAGTGGCAACGAAATTTTCCATTGAAAATTCCAATGAATATTAATTGAGGTTCATGCATTTTAATGAAAAAGGTGCGTTGCGTTCTTTCATTTCTTATTTATATTAAACTTTAGAAACGAGACGTTTTTATGTGTTATGGAGTATTAAAAATTGCATATTTTATGCTGCTTTGACGGATGGAATCTTTCTGTTTTGAAGACCTTAATAAGATTTTTCTGGGAAAATTTAATTCATTTGTGAATATATAAAGTAGTTTTTAATTTATAAGACCGAAGAATGGAATTTTTTTAATAGTTAAGAAACTGGGAATTATAATTTTTGATTTCATTTTATAAAAGTATTAAATGGAAAAGTATAAAAGTATTAATAGGAAATTTTATGAGATATATATTATATCGAATGCATTATTAATTTACTCAAGTAAGTATATATTTTATAAATATGATCTACGAAATAAAATATATCTTCCTTCCAAGCTTTTAATATAAGCAATAAAAAACTTATGTTCCGGTCATTCGTTATAATAATAAAAGAGAAATATAATTTTATTTAATTGTACATGGATGTTTGTTTAATGATAGATGCTAGTTAGAAATGTCATCATAAGCAAGAGATGAATATGTGTTTTAGAAGCAGTCATGCAGTATTTAAATTACGATTTAATATAGTCATTTAAAGTCTCATTAAAATCATCTTTACTTTATTCAGCCGTTTTTTAACCCTGATTTTATTGAGATCTGAACTTATGTTATCAGAGCATGGAATTTCATGTACGAATGAATACAGATGGCAATTTTTTTTTGGTAAAAAATAATGCATGCAGTCTATTGAAGAGGCTATATTATTATTATTGAAATACTGATTTTTTTTATTTATTTATCTTACATCAATATACTTAAAATGAAAAAAATATTCTATTATGATACATATAATCATATAATAAAATTATTTTATCAAAATTCATATCATAAATATAATCATATAATAAAGTTATTTAATCGTAAATCATTCGTATAATAAATATAATGAATTCATCATGACAATATAGTGCAAAAACTATATTGCTATCCTATACAAAATTATTCAAATAATGCTAAATAAAACGCCATTTTCTGTAACCCGAAGAAAATGCCTACTTCCAGAAATCTCGATATCTAACGAGGAATAAAAAGCAGTTCGAGATTTACACTAATATTAGTCCCTTTAGAGAATAATATCTACTTTTATATCATAGAATAATCTATTTCTTAACGATACCTTTTTGATCAAGACAAAAAAATGCGAAGATATTTTTTCCAGAAACATATCATCAAATAAATTCGAATGGCATTAAATTGAACTACATCTTTTCCCATCTCATAGAAAACTATTTCATAGATTTGCTTCTTATGATATATAGATATTTATACATATAAAAATGATCTAAGAAGTTTATTTTCTGATTTTTCACATTCAGTAATCTTTAAATACTATTAAATTAAACTCTATTTTTAGTTATTATCATATCAAAACTGACTTCGCAATTTTCTGTGCTTTATTTTGACATAGATCAATGAATTTCAATCTAAGAATCATGGGAACATACGTCTCTTTCCAATATAAAACTCTTTAAATAGCATCAAATTCAACCCTATTTTCAATTACGTATTAAAGATTATTATCTATTTCTGTATCATAAAATATCTACCCATTTTCTACTCTGTATTTTGATCCAGACCAAAGAATTCCAATCTAAGTCACCGAGGAAACTCATTTTAACCTTTCATATCCAAAGATCTCCAAATAGCCTCAAATTAAACGTTATCTCTAGTTACTTTAAGGGAACAATGCCTATTTCCAGAAGTCCTGAGGTCTAAGATGCAATAAAAGACTGGCCATGACTGGCATCTCCGTTCTCAAAGGAACAATCCACGTAGCCTTAAATTTCCAAAGGGAACACGTTCCTTTGAATGACATTTTGCAGAAACCCGAACTCTACCATTCGGAAAAATCTCGTTAGAGCCGGATTTTATTTCCTTTCTTCTTCCTTTTAGCATTTCGGGTCTCTTCCCTGCTCTTCCTGTTTATTCTGTCTTACCATCTCGAAGGTATTCGAAGTTCTTGCCCACTTTTTTTTTATTGCCTTTACTTGTAAGTCTTCACAGAGGAAAAGATTACCGAAGATCGGAAGATTCCAGAGTTCTTCTTCCATGCCCGTTCGTCACGGATTCATTGTTATTAGGAGCTACGCTTTCTGTTGAAATTTGGCTCGTCTGCAGGAACAAAAAGATAACATTTGATGTTGTTTGCGAAGCAGTAAAGTTTTCGGAGAGTGGAATGGAAACAACAGAAAGTTAAAAGAAAAAAAAAGTTCGTGTTATTCGCTGGAACTTTTATTTGGATGGAAGAAGTGAAATTCGAAAGATCAAAGCAGTTCCAGAATCAAAATCACTTCGTGAAATTTTGATGGTTTCGTGGGAGCTCCGGAAAATATTTCTTGTATCTCTTTCCTCGTTAGATTCTTTATTCCGTATCTTTTCTTACAGACAATTACACTTTCTTTCCCATTGATAATTTCGGTAATTAACTTTTTTTTCTCCTGGTAAAATACATTTTATTTCGGGGAGCTTTTATTTTATATGCTTTCTTAAGTGGTTATAGGATTTCATCTTTTTCATGCAATGGAAAGGTTTATTTGTTAGAAAACAGAAGCAAATAATGATAGGTTTTATGAAACTTTTAAGTCGAACCTGAATTTATCGCTCATTTTACGTACTAGGTTTTATGCAATATTCAGAATAAATAAAAAAATCATAATATAAATGAAAAACAATGAACACAGTAATTTAAAAAGAAAGTAATAGATGTCCCTACGGATATTACATCATTTTGTTAAACCAGCGGAAGTGGTTACCCCAAAACATTCTCGTAATAAATATGTTACCCCGAGAAAGTCTTGCATGGCAGTGGCGTACAATAGTTATGAAAAATGAACCTTTGGCGTGAATTTAGCATTTTTAATGAATCTATCGTGTCATCCTTGATGCATTATTTGGAAATTAATCCTTGGTATCGATGATCGTACAAGTAATCGATAAGTAATCGTATAAGTAATTGTATAAGTTATCGTATAAGTAATCGTACAAAATCGATTAATCGTATCCGAAAATCAAATTTATGTTTCAGATGCGTTTTTCCCAACCAATTGAAACAAAAATTTCACGCGGGACTACACTTTTTACGAAAATCAAATACCAAATTTCATGCATTAAAGTAACTGTATTTATCACATTTACATGTATCTGAGAGTAGAGATAGACAGATGATCAATCCTTAGTTGGATTTGGATCAACATTTGATAGATGTCCTCACTATAGATGATAAATCTATTCACCAACTTTTATTCAACTTTTTTCGTTTTTTTAAATTAATGTACTAAATTATATTCGAACAGCAGGACAGACACCCACACTCTGAACATATTTTGCTCAAAATTTGATATTAATCTGTAAATTCAGTATAACACCATATACCAAATTTCATTCGTCCAGCTGAAAGTGTTTTTGAGTTATCTTTGTCACAGACAGATAGACGGATATTTTATAAGAAAGTGTTCTTTGAACTAGGGAGGCCTAAAACGCGAAGATTCGTCAACATCTCGAGTTCTAATATTTGACGATTACTATACATTTTCGTACACTATGTATAGACAAGAAAGTGAAATACTTATACGGATAATATTCTATCACCATTTTTATTACTTTCACCTTTACAAAGTGTAATAATCACCAAGAAATTGAAATTCGATATTTTATCGAAGCTCTGCATTTTAGATCTCCCTGAGTCCGATAAATGCAATTTTGATAATGTCTCTATCTGTGAACACAATAATTTAGCTAGACGACTGAAATTTTTTACATGGAATTTTGATTAAATTTATAGATTTCTATTTATTATCAAATTTTGAACGAAAAATGTTCTCAGGAAATCAGTCTGCCTGGTTTTATGAATACAAAAGAACGAGATAACTACAAAATGTAAAGAGCTAGATAAAAAAATGGTACACTGGTTAAGCATTTAAAGCATAGATATTTATCAAATTCGCCCATCGGTTGTTGATCAGTCGTTTCGTACATTCTAATACATATAAATGCAATAATTCATAAGCATAATGATTTAGATGAGTGAAATTCTGTACGTTATCGTGCGATTATAACTGTAGAATTATGTCAAATTTTGGTAAGAATCAGCCAGCAAAAAGGTACTAAAAATATATATATATTTGCAATAGAATCAGTGAAAAGGATTTATAATATTTAACTTTTTATATATCAGTTTTATAATATTTATTTAGATTAACAGGCTTTTTTCGAAACAAAAAAGTTTTATTTTAAGGTAGAATATCATTTTCAGCTTTGGTCATGTGACGAGTACAACATCTCTTTTGCACCGAAATCTCTGAACTTCCAAGGCATATTAACATAAGGATAACTCAGACACAGCATATTGTAAGGTTAAATATATATATGGTGATACTTCGATAAAATTCGACTTGGAAACTGAAAACCAGCAATAGAAATTCCCTTAAGAACCCAATATATCACATAATTTATTCGTAATATGATTTAAATTTAACAATGGCATATATTACTGAAAATACTTCTTTTAAAATTACGTATTTATTTTTAAAAAAACCTCTAATAGTTGAAAAGAAGAACCATTCATAAAAAAACTGCCGTAATATTTTTTTTTAAGCCAAAGAAGTTTTGCTTCGATTTTCTTCCATTAATTATGAAATCATTTAATTGAATTATGATGTAACAGTTGCTTGATAAATAGATAGATGTCAAAATATTTTTTTACTAATATAACATTCTATTTGCCTATTATATACCATTGACGATCTTTATTGGAAGTTGTACTATAAGAAATAAATGCTTTTAATATGAATATCCTCTATCATGCACATAATTAAAATTTAAAAAAAAGCATTCGGAGAAATTCGAAGAATACACTCAGACAGAAATAAAAAGAATACAGCTTTAGAATTTAGAATTCTTTAAAATGTTTCAGTCATTATTTATTTTTATTCAAATGTTCTGCTTCAGGGGATGAAAATAAGACATTAAACATTTTCTCATAAATTTCAATAACAATCTCCAATTTATTTCACCTCGGTTAACAACCATTTTCATAATATAGAATAAACTATTATTATATATGGGCCATAAAAAATTGTTTTCAAATATATGAAGAATTACAATTACAATTCTATTTATCAAAAAAAAGTTATTAATTTCCAAATAGAAAGAAAAGTATTCATTCGAAAGCTCCATCAAAAAACCGAGAATAAAGATAAATTAATTTGGAAATATGCTACATTAATAAAAGAACATTTCAGTCTGAATTCTTTAAAAAAATGGTTATTACAAAACAAGTAAAATTAAGAATGATGACAATTTACTCGTTTTTATTTTCTTAGATGTAAATGAATTTGACACCTAGTCAAGACACACATTTTTTTTCTGATTTAAAAAATGCTAGAAGAAATTTTCCTTGTTTTCTTAAATTGCTTTATCAAATAACTATTTTTTTTCTGCTTAGAAATTTTCATTGCCAAAAGTATTCTCTTAACTGAAATTGATATATTTTTTAAAAAGTAAACAATTTAATCGTTTGGCATTCCATAAAGTTAAAAATAATGTTTAGATTAAAATATAAACAAAGTAAAAGTTTTTTTAGAGAAGTTCAAACGGGATTAAAAAACCTAGCAATAAACGTAAAAGAATAATCTGTTAAAAGGTAATGATTTCTTTCTTTTTTTTATTTTGTAACTCAATTTTTATTTTATGTTTTTTCGTTGCAAAGTTTTGTTATGTCTAAAACATGATTAAAATTGTTTTATGGCAGTTAATTTAATAAAGAATTCACGTATTTAAGTAGTTCATAAAACGTACAAAAAATTTCTTTCAGACAAATTTTAACTTTAGCAATTTTATTTCTAAAAACTTTTATGGTTATCAATTTGAATCAAATGAAAATTAAATCTTAAAGAGAAAATCTATTTATGAGGAATAAATAACTTATTGAAAATCTGAATATATAATGGTTCCAAAATATATGCAATTGTACATATTTAAAAAGAATGCACAAAACAAATATTTATTTAAAAAAGCTTATTAAATATCATGTATTTCCATTTTTTTCATTCAATAAAAGATAATTCAATGTAAGTTTTAAATAAATAAACATTGTTTGGTAACAGGCCATTGACATTGTTATTTTCATTTCAGTATAGCTTCACTATAAGAAATGGAAACAGATATTGCAAGATTTTACGGATTTTAAATCTCTAACGCAGATATACAGAAGAAATTTAGGAGCATAATGAATCTCCAAGATAATTGTGCAGTTTTAAAATCTGAAGAAAAAGCACATAACCTGGAATTAATTGAAGTCTGATATGAATTCAATTATTTTTTATATAATCTTTATCTGAATTTTTCATATTTCCTTGAGAAAACGTGATTATATTTTATTTCGTAGTAAAAATTAAAATACAAGAAGTTAGCAACAAAACGCGTCGCAAAATATTTCGTACATTGAAAACTTTAACTAAAATTATTATTGCCCCTTTTTTATATTTTGGCTTGTAAAAATCATTTGGCGTTAAACTTTCTTTGCTTACTTCTCTATGTTGTATTTATTTTTTAAAAATAGCTAGTAATTATCTGGAAACAATAAATAAAATTTCATAAGTAATTAAACTCGATCATAATAATAATAAATCTACGTCATACGGCTAAATTAGTAAATTTATTCCATTCTACAGCGTTATATTTAAACAAATACTTTAAAGAAGAAACTTCAATCTAAACAAGAAAATGCTTTGCTATGTTGTTCAGCATAAATCTTATTAAACAGAGAATTTTAGTTAAAAAAAATTGTAAAAAATCCAAGTTGAAATGCTGCAAAGATTTCTGCAGAATTTGCTTCAATTTAGCCTAAAATTGTTTGACGAGTAGTAGGTCAGCTGAATTAAATGGATGCTCAGTTCGAAAAAAAAAATGTCATTAGAGCAAAAAACAGAAAGCTTAGGCTTTCTGTAATAAATAATCACGAAATGTATTGGAATCGTGTCTTTTTTGCGGATGAAAACAGATTCAACACTTTTGATTATAATGGAAGTATAATAGTATGGAAAAGAATATACAAGGAATTTAATCTAAAGATTAGTTGGAACAGTTACACATGCCAGTGGATGTGTTTTTTAATGTGAGGCTGCTTGTCAATAGCAGAATTATGTAATTTTGTATTTGTTGATGGAATAATGAATCAGACTTTTTATTTAAATATTTTAAAATACAATTTAAAATTATCAGCTCAAAATTGGATTTGGAAACAGTTCTTTTGCATTTTTTTACATTTGACTGTTGCTATTCCACAATAAGAGCAATATCTGCATCACGTATGTTAGCGTTTTATGCACGTAGATTCGTCGGACCATCAGTGTACTCATTTTCTAACGAGAATTTTGAAAAAATTAATTTACTATACAACGATTAAGCAAATCGAAAATAAACCCAAATAACAAAGATAATTTTAGTTTCAAGTTCAAAAAGACATGCTTTAAAAATAAAGTTTTCAATTTGCCTTTCCTTGAATATTAGCTTGTTGAATATAATACTAAATATTATTCTTTTGGGAAACTATTTGAGTCTCCTTACAATTTTTTAACTAAGCCTATGATATAGTTCCTGTTTCTCATTATATAACAGCATTCTACTTCGTTCCATTTTTACTTCACTTCCATGCAGAAAACTTAGTAATATAATTAAATAGTATAATCGTATTACATGGAAATTCTCTGTACTACCAGACAATCAATAGTTTTATTTTCCGAGAACCATCCGCTGCAGGGCAGTGATCTTTAAAATGCAAATAATAAGCTGATTACTTCCAAGACATACATTTCTTTTTCAACATTATCAAAACGTAATACACATGCGCACAGTTTCTTGATCTCATATTAGGTGCACGGAATAACAATGAATGATAATGTTGCTTAGCGAGTCCTTATGCTTTTTTATCTTTCGAACTGGATCCCAATTCTGGTAGAATGCTTCCCGTTTTTACTAGCATCTCATGCATTATTCAGCCCGTGTGGTAACATGTTAGAAAGGCAAAGTTGCATTATAACGCAAATGGCGGAACTTTTTATTCGTTTTTGCCAGTAATGACCGATCGGTACGAAAATTTCCAACGTTTTTGGGGTCTCTTTCTTTATTGAAGACGATATAAATGCATTGCAACGACAGTTGAGGCTCTTAAAATAGCTGGCAGTCCATAGAGCCATTTTGTAATGGCATCTGGTATATGCCTGCAGTAATCAGGGAACATTTTTGGGAATTCAACTGAAGTTTAGTGTTAAGTTGTTTAATAAGTTTTAAATGACTCAAAAAACACCATGTTTCAGTTCTATTTATATAACATTCTTTGTCATATCTTTATAGGTTCTTCAAATCCTTTTCTCATTAAATAAGTATACATTTTAGTCGAATTAGGAAAGATGAAAAATGGATTGAATATGTAAATACTTTAACTAAAGGTGCCCATAATTAACGCAAGATTTGAATTTGGCACAATTCGGGCAGTAAAGTATTGGCAACCCTATTAAAAAACTATAACAGTTCAAGGTTAGTAAAAACGGAGCATTGCACGATAGAACAACATATTAACGCAAGATTTGAATTAAATAAAAAAACACGGTTTGTTTCTTTAAATTTTTATATTTTTATTGAATTGTAAAGTACACAGGATAGGGATATGTATGGAATAACACATAAAGCAAGTGGCCACCATGGTTTTGTTGACAAATACGCACTCTTTTGTCGAAATTTTTCATGACAATTTTGCGTAAGTATGACTTAACCTCGTTGATGCAGCTTTGAATTTCGTCCTTCAATGCATGCGTGTTTGTGGGCATAAACCTTTTTATTCCAAATAGCACTATAAAAGAAATCCAATGGTGTTATATCATACGATCTAGGAAGCCATATTTCACATTTTTGAACTGTAGCTATCAGACTTTCAATGTTTATGAAACATTGTTCAATAATGAGAACACGTTGTTCTATCGTGTAATGCTCCATTTTTACTAAATTTAAACTATCAGCTGCCAAATAGTTTTCTAAATAGAGTTGCCAACTGCACGAATGGAGGAAAATTCAAATCTTGCAAGGAGTTTTTAGCAATTTTGGGACACCCTTTATATAGATTTATTTGAATTAAACTAAAAAAAACTATGTGTTTCATCATTTTTAAAAAGTTTATAACTTACTTTTTGTCTTAATAAATTTTATTTACTTTTTTCTAACTCTCAAAATGTAACGTGATAGTATTATTATCGCCGAGAATTTCAATCTTAGGATTTCAACTGATTTGTATTTTAATATTTATCTAAATCCTTGCAAATTAATTTTTTTAAATATGCATTTCTGATGGCTTATCTATCAATTTTTTTAATGAATCGTTTTCATGATATTGTCAAGTGCAATTTCCGTTTTTTTGTAATACCCTTAGGAAAATCTGAAGGACTTCTCTATTCTCACCTGTACTCATCCGAGCAACACGCATGCAGATGTGCACATTTGTCAACAAACATTTTGTAGTGTGGCATCTGATTGGTCCATAACTCTCGAAAGTGTACTTCCGAGCATTTTTTAACCATTCTGCGTTTTTATTATTCGTTATCATAGCAAATTTTCACCTAATTTACTGGGGGGGGGGGGTCGAACGTTTACGGTGTGGCAAAGACATCTGAGATGTCAGTTATGCCTACCTCCAGGTACATGATCCGCTCATTACCAAAGCAATTATTCACAACTATTCATCATTGAACTCTTTGGTTTCATTGCAATTGTTCACATAACTTTGCGGTAGCTCGGGTGACGACAGAATAGAAAAGGCATGCAGTGGGCTAGTTGTGCGTACTTCTGGCTACAGGATCTACTTATTACCATAGCAATTGTTTTCAACCATTCTACATTGAACTGCCCGTTCCCGTTGCATTAGTTCATACAACGTTTTGTGTGATGGCTCGGGTGACGACAGAATAGCAAAGGCATGCAGTGGGCTAGTTGGGCGTACTTCTGGTTACAGGATCTACTTATTACCATAGCAATTGTTTTCAACCATTCTACATTGAACTGCCCGTTCCCATTGCATTAGTTCATACAACTTTTTGTGTGATGGCTCTTGTGACTACAGGGTAAAAAAGCTATCCGATGGATCATACTACAACCACAAATAGGCCACTCCAACCGAAGGCGCACAGAAAAATCTGAATGACCGGACCGCGACAACAGCAATACTGGCGGAACTGGGGTTAAGTCCTAAGGGCCATCATCTGCCACTTTTCCCTAAGGAAGTACGTTTACGTCGATGGGAGGAGCCAGATCCCTACCTTTTTGTGTACCCACAAGGGTGACGAGAACCAACCACCATGCCGGAATCTTCTCATCTTCAATTACGGGGTGTCCTTTCCCATGATATACATCTGATGGATCAGTACCTCTGGCTGCATGATCTGTTCATTACCATAGCAGTTGTTCACAAGCATCCTACCTTAACTGCTTGTTTCTATTACAATTGTTCACGCAACTTTCTGTCCCAGCAAAGGCATGTGATAGGCCAGTTATGTTACCTATACCTTTCTTATTATGTTACCGATACCTATGGCAGCATAGTCGGCTCTTCTTTTTAAAAATAGGAATCCTTTGCCTTTCCTGTTCGGGGGTAAGCAGTGATATTAATGTTGAATCAGAATGAGCTGCACATATCGAGTTTGGTATATGCTTTCGATAATAAATTCATACAACATTTCAGAATTTTGGATGAAATTTACCAAAACTAAATCAACATTTGTTCATTCTTTTGGTGTGAAACTCAGAAATTAAAAATACTTTGAACACATGGTTTAATTGTCGCAGAATTGCAGATCTATATAAAATTTCAAGTCAAATCAAATGAGTTAATTTTTTTAAACTCTCTATTCTAACCAAAAATTCAACGAATGAGAAGAAGGTAGCTCAACTTTTCATAAGTGAAGTATCTTTTCATAATTGACAATTAATTTCTTCAAGAAGTTCGGTACTTCATATTTAGAGTACGATATATTTACATTTTATCTGTATTTAGCTCTACACTATATTGATTATAAGAAGAGACTATCTGGGGAAAACACATTTGATTATGTTCACTAAACTAGAGAGGTAAACATAAAAGTTTCATATTGCAGAAGTGTTTAAAAAGTTCGAGAGTAAAATACTCCTCTGATTTATAATATCGTTATCATTGCATAATTGAGGCAATGTAATGGTATAAAAATGTTGACTTTGGTGGTAATGTCCTTGGACACGTCCATATTATGGTTACCATAATAATCCCAGTTCTCTGATAACGTAAGAAAGACTTCATAAAGTGAAGTTACTGATAAAATAGAAAGAAACTCTATATCGAATTAGAATTTATGGTTTATGCTATAATTACTTCGGGCACATCAAGACATCGCAAAAAATGGCTTTCATAATATTAATATTGCTTAGCATTAATACTACTTAGTTTTAATATTCCTTAGTATTAATATTCGCTGACAAAAATATTCACATTTGTGTAGAAATTTTGAAGATAGATGAACTGGCATTTTTCTTACTCTTATAGTGACTCTTTTAATTATAGTATATGTCACGGATGTGACTCGATTTGGTGGGGTTTATTTTTATGCTGCTTGAAATACCTGGTATATGCAAGTTTCTGGTGTATAACAAACGCATGGTTGTATAAAAATGTTGGTAAAAAATACTGTTCTATGCTGCAAATAGTCATTTTGTTTAGCCCTTAACTGGGGAGGTGAAATTTTAGGATTTAACTCGGGAAATGCGGTCTACGAGACCGCATTTCATTTACACTCAAATTAAATTTTCTAATGAATGCATTAATATGAAAAAATGCCAATATATTTTGCAGACATTTTTCTTGATATATAGATAGGTTTTAGAAATTTTTCAAAATGTATTATCATTGAAAAAAGTAAATGCGTTGGAACATACATTTTCTTCTCAAATTACATGTTACAATAAATAATATTCTTGAAAAAGCATATTACTTTTTACTTTTTAAATCATATATATTTTTACAGTATATGGAAGTATATAGAAGACAATATTATGTAAAATTCAACAATTATATGAAAAATAAAAAAACTGACTATAGGTAAAATTGGCCTTTTTTTATCGGCTTGTGTGACGTTCATAGCACGGTTTTCTAGGGCATTTTAAACATATAGGTTAAGAAGTAGTATAAAAATCAACCTATAAATTCTGTATATATATATCTTGGTATATTAATATATTTTATAATTTTTTCAAAATACATTATCACTAGAAAATTTAATTATGTATGAACATAAATATCAAAATCAGTTGAAAATCAGAATGAAGAGTAATTCATCGAAATACTCTTCTGTACAATGATCCTTATCACTAAAATAACTTTCTCCTTTATTTAAAAGTGTCTGGAGCACTGCCTCATAATAGGATCAGTGAACTGGATGATATTATAGGGCCCAAGTTTGGCGTCATCTGCTAAGCCTTGTTTATCACTGGGATATTAACAGGGAGATGCGGTCTTGGACACCGCGCTCGAAGAAATAACTAAATTATTTTAAAAAGCCTCTGCTCAAATCGGTTGAAAAAGTGCACGTGTATTGAAGGTCACAAAACAGGAAGCGACAGGGTCAATCCATTCAATTGAGCTAATAATAGAATAGGGGTGACCGAAAATCCATCGCTAGCGGTCTCACTGACCGCACATCCCCAGTTAAGGGTTAATCTGCAGAAACACTAATTTGCCAACACTTGTATGAACTTTAAAATATAGAAACGAATAGTATTCAGTTAAGATAAGAAGTACCCAATCATTTTAAAAAGAGTAAAAAAATTAAATTGCGGCACTTTATGAAGCATTTCTTTTGAAATAAGGTAAGAAAACGGAAAACAACGAATACGATGAGAATATGATATGAGTATTTTATTAAAATGTGCCAAGATGACATAAGGCATTGGCATTGGCATCGAGAGACGGGTTCTCCCAACAAGGAATGTCTTTGTATTAGTTAAGTGTGGCCGATTCTTAACTCGATAATAACTGTGTCCAATAGTTCAGTTAATCCAGTAGTTATTGTTAATTAATCACTGTGTCCAGTAGTTATTGTTAATTAAAGTAGGCCAATAGTCTAGGAATATTTGGTAGGGTGAAGTTTATTTATCTCTTTAAGTGCTACAATGTTTGCCATTCCGAATA
>JAPMOR010079012.1:25765-47193 GCA_026543865.1 Argiope aurantia | reverse complement strand
CTTTCAGCTTATGTTAGACAGAATATTTTAGAAATGAATTATCAAGGTTCTAATAAAGATATTGTCATAATTCCTGTATTTTCTATAACTTGTCTTTTTGTCACCAAAATTACCAAATGGATACTAAATTTGCGATCAATGTCGGGAGCTTGTTGGTCTAGCGTCCATTCAGCATTCGTTAAAACTGTCTGAAATCTCTCTTTCTTATAAGGAGCATCATTATTCAATGGAACAGTATTATCGATGCAGAATAATAATGTATTTTCTCCACATTGTTCAAATGAACGGAAAAAAAGAGAGCTAAGCTTGAACCCAGTGTAAGACTGCGGAAAGCTGGGTGAGCTCTTCATTTGGTTACATCTATAAAAAAAAAATAATAATTTTTCAATCAAATTTGCAACATTCTTCTTTATATTATGTTTCTACCCGGGATTATAAAATATACAAGTATAGATATTTACGTACCAAAAAAACATCTTCAGTTATTGTTTTTATTACTGAGGATTTTCAAAGAAAAAAAATTGTAAGAATTTTAAAAAAGCAAAATAAAAATTTCTGAGTATATATTTTTAGTTGCTTTCTTAAGATCAAATAAGTTTTTACATTCTTACTTACGAAACAATTTTAGAGAAGCCAAAGCATTAGATGCATTTTGTTAACGCAAGTAAGATTCAGGATAATAAAAGCATCAAATACCTTAGCTGTAAATCAATGGCCGAAACCTTTTACTGGAGTTAAAAAGTAATTCAATTTGATGTCACTGATTTAGTTATATACTTTAAAAAGTAAAGTGAAATCTTTGGAATAGAAAAATTACTTTGAACAATTTTGCTGTTCAATATTTTAAAATTTTTATTTTAAAAATGTATTAAGGACTGAAAGAAAATTCTAATTATATATATTTTAACTTGAAGAAATTTTCAGCTGAAAGGTTTTTGAAAAATATAAAAAGATTTTTTTTTCCTAATCTTGAATTCTTATATTTATCAGACGCAGTAATTTGAAGATGCACGAATTTAATTTTGTAGTTCAATTTAGATAGAATTCTCTTACTTTTTAAGTTAGTTCTAATTTTAAGTTAAAGCAGGAGTCCTTGTACATTATTTTCAATATTACTTTAAATTCTGTCATCACGAATATTCTTTGCAAAAGTTAACTTCTAGTGACAAGTTACAAGCAAAATTTATGTTCTGAATATTTTGTAGTCATAATTTTTTTTAAAAATATAACCTTTGAAAAATTTACAGAGGAGGATATCGTTCTAGGAAATTATATCCAGAGCTTCAATAAATATTTTAAAAATTATATTCATTTTCACATTCTTTAATTATATTTTATTTCATTTGATTTTGGAAAATTTCTGAATTCCTGAAATGTTATTTTGCAATCTGAAGGAATTTCCACTTTTTTCGTTATATTCTTTATAATCTTTGAGTTATCTGATTGCTCCACAAAAAAATTTATAAAAATGAAATACTTTTGAAAATGGATAAACTTTCAGTCGTCTTTGGTTAAATTTTTTTTGAATGAGTGGTAACTTTTGATAGTAAATGTAATAAAAATGGATTACAAAATTCCATCATAATTTCAATATTGAATTATGAAAGATATCAAATAATAAAGAAATGAAAATAATATAAAGTAATATTTAAAACATTGTTTTATTAGTGTACTAGCCGCCTTTGGCGACCAGCCGGTTCACCAGTATTACCGCTCGCTACAATTTTCAATTAAATATTTTAAGTAACTGGTCTCTTAATAGATTTTCAAACAAAACATTTTTAATCTTCAAATTTTGATAGTCATATCAAACTTATACTGTTATTTAGATCGTTTCGTTCAATTTACTATATATATTTTTCTAATTTGTTGTCATATCCGGTAAAACTTGAACTTTAATTTAAAGTGGAAATGATGAAATTGCAGTTCATATAAAGGTATTTTTTAAAAAAAACAAACGTTTTATTTTATTTATCATCTTTATTGTTATTCATTTATTATTATTATTATTGAATATGAGTATTGCAAACGGAATCGCTCGTTATTTAAGTCTTATGTGAACTACAAAATATTTTTCATAATTTATGTAATCTTAGGCCAATTAATCTTGAGAAACCTGCGCGCTGATTGGCGTATTTTCTTTGAAACGATCGATGGAAAATCTAAAATTAACCTTTTTTTATTGAATAGTGATATTCAAATTTTCATAAATTAGTCAGTTTAAGTGATTGATTTAGTTTTTTGGAAATTAACATCGTTTCTTATCTGCGATACTTCCAATTTCTAGAAAATTCTTTTTCCGCCGCAAGATGCTGTTTTTGGATGGAGGATCTTTTTGGTAAATTCTTCTGAAATTTCTCTGTGCTTGCACTAACGATTTCGTTTCTATGAACCACTATAAAATCTGTGCTTTCTCTTGTGTTGTATGCATTCTCCTTAATATCCGCTCGAATAAAACATCACATACAAAAATACTACATAGAACAAACACATCAAAAGTAAACATAACATTTCAATAGTTGCCAAAGATAGAAAAATGCAATTAATAAGCAGACGATAATCAGAAAAGTACAGATATTTAGACTGGAAAATGAAATTATCTGAAATTAACCACAAACGCAGACGATATCTACAAAAGTAAAAATATTCAAACCTGAAAAGGAAAATGTATCAGTTATTCCATCAATAAATGCCATAAGTTTGTTTATATCTTCATTATTTTATGAGTCATTAAACATCAAAATGGGTCCGGGACTAAAAAAACACCCTATATAGAGAGTGTTAAAAGATCATAAAATAATTTTTCTTGAATTTATTTTTTAGAAAAAATAATATTTCATATTTGTTTCATTTCCTACAAACAGGTGCCGAAAATTATATTTTTGCAGATTTCATTTCCAAAAAGATTTAATTTATTTTTAATTGGGGCTTTAGTCAATGTGATGGCAACACTTTGAAAAAAGCTAATTTTTTCCCATGAATGCGAAGCGTGCTTAATCTTAATTTTTATTTTTTACGAAAAAAATTATTGAAAAACATAGTTAAAATATTTATTTAAAAATTCAGTAAAAATAGAAATTTAATTTTAAGATTAAAACATTAGTATCATTTAAAAGATAAATTTTTGATCTTTAACATCATGTAAAAATCTTTTTTGTGCGGTAATAATTTCGGAAGTTATAGCAGAAACACTTCAAAATTTCGCTTAATTTTTAAATAAATAAAATTCTAGTTAAAAATTTGAAAAAATAACCCCCAGGTGCACATTCCTGGCCTCCAAGGTCTACATGTGCCGAATTTGGTAGCTGTAGGTTGAATGGCCTGGCTTGTAGAGCGCCAACATACACACACACACATTCAGCTTTATTATAAGTATAGATATAGATATAGATAAAAAGTGAGAATTATTTTTATCATAAATATAATAGTAAAAATAAAAATTATAGCATATTGGATATTTTACTGAGGAGACTTATAAGAGCCTTTCCCAACAAATTGGAGTGGATAGAAAAAGGGGAAAATATAGGGGAAATTGGGTAAAAAAATTAAAGAAAGAAATATTTACTTTCTACATGTTCTTCAGTATCTCTCCACTATTTTCTCTGAATCGCCCGCCGATTTTATCGATCTATTCGCATTCCATCGATACATGTTTTTACAGAAGTTATCCAAAAAACATTTAGACACGTCCTATGAAAAAAAAAGAATAAAAAGCATGTTGCTAAGAAAAAAAAATAAGCATTTTTTTTTGGTTTTTTTTGTCGATTGATGAATATAAGTCAAAGTTTTCTTCAACAAGCAAGTTGAGATGTTTTCTCGTGTCTTTTCTTCTGTAATTTCTTGCTTTTTCATATAAGAAGTATATAAAATAATCGTAATCGTAAATCGTAAATCGTAATCGTTAAAAAAATACGAAATTTTGAAGAAACTTCAGTTTTCGGACCTGTCTCAGTCCAAAAAAACAAATTTTAGAATTATTATTAGAAAAACGCATTTAGAATGATTTAGAATATTTATCATTATGTTTGTCAGTTTTGTAAGAACATGATAAGCCAGAAATGTTTTCAGCTAGACAGATGGAATTTGGAATATGGTCTCTTTTCCAAATTTGTAGATTTCTGTCAAATTTTTAATGAAATCCATTCAAATGAAATCCCATGGATCGTTGTCTGAATATAACATAAATAAAATAAATTGTCGCGATAACTACAAAACGAAGAAAACTAGATAATTAATTTTGGCACACATATTTAATATTTAAATTTTAAATATGTATCAAATTTGGAACTAAATTTGTCAAAAAGTTGAAAATGCATTGGCTATACATTTGCATATAAGTAAACAAAATTAATCAAAACATCTGTGACTTAAATTTATGAAGTTTGGTGTATGATTTTTTGCACAGAATTTCAGCAGAAGAAATGTACTTCTGAGTCAAATTCTGGTTTTAATAGGTCGGAAAAAAAAAGCATCCATTTCTGTTATTGTGTAATAACCACATCAAAAAGATCAAACTCTCTAAAAAAATCGTCAAAGATAGCATTCTTATTGTCTAACTAATTTTCACCAAATTACATGCGGTTAATAATACCCAAGTAGAATTTTAGAGAGAAAGCGAAAAAACTTCAAAGACGTCACTCCCGCTAATTTATATTCACTTTAAAAAGTGGGAACTAGTTTTTTTGTATCAGATAGAATGCATGTTACATAAGTTGAAATATTTTACTAAAAGAATAAATAGAGTTATCTTGTTCATTTTTAGAAAATGCTATATGCATGGAATCCTTTTTAAAAAAATGTTATTGTTGAATTCATTAGAATGGAAATTTTGAAGGGAAATTTTATTTACTTTCTTATGAGTTAAGAGTTTTGCAATCTTCTATACTTCTGTGGTGTTAATTAAATTAAATTATTTTGGTATCTTATGAACGTAATTATCATTAAATTAGATAATTTTCTTAAATTTTATTTCATCTTGTAGCAAAACGGAGAAAAATGGAATTCTAGGTTGTGCAAAATTTAGAATAATGAATGACAGTTTGAAGAACAAAGGAAAAATATAACTTTTTGTTTCTTAGAGCTGTAGCAAAAGTATTTCCTTCAAAAAGGATGTATTAGATTTGTTTTTCTGAATTATTACTAAATTTGTATCTGAAGGATAATTACTACATTTTTTTTTTCTTTATTCATATAATTCATATAATAGCTACTCATTTAGATGCCTTTGTATTTCATTAAAGTACCAAATGATAAAGAAAAAAGTATTGTTTCAAATTTTCGAAATTGTAAATACAGGAACTTAATTATATCGATAAAGGCTAAAAATGTCTGTATTATATTTGTATTCAAAATAATTTCCGTTTATTTCATACTAGCCGCATTTCATACTACCCGTCTTTGGCGACCAGCCGGTTCGCCAGTATTACCGCTCGGTACAATTTTCAATTAAATATTTTAAGTAACTGGTCTCTTAAAGGATTCTCAAACAAAACATTTTTAATCTTCAAATTTTGATAGTCATACCAAACCTATACTGTTTAGATCGTTTCGTTCAATTTAGTATATATATTTTGCTAATTTGTTGCCATTTCCGGTAAAACTTCAACTTTAATTTAAAATGTAAATGACGAAATTGCAATTAATATTAAGATATTTTTTAATAAAACTAAGCGCTTTATTTTATTTATCATTTTATTGTTATTTATTAATTATTATTATTACTGAATATGAGTATTGCAAACAGAATCGCTCGGTATTTAAGTCTTATGTTAACTACAAAATAATTTTTATAGTTTATGTAATATCTCAAACAATAATTGAACAAAAATTTCTGAGATTCAGTATAAAATTCAGTTTTTAGTTTTGCTTTCAAAAGGATTGAAATGAAATCAATAATAATATTTTGTTCCTGCTTATAAATATATTTCAAAAATAATGAAGTCTAAATTCAATGCAGTAAGGTACCATATTCTGATAAATATTCTGGACACACCAAATTTTAAATAAATGAATGAATGTTTCTATATCCCACGACCAACTAAGACTTATTTATGAAGGTTTAAATGTTAAAAATTTAGAAAAACTCACCATTTTCATAATCTTAGGCCAATTAATCTTGAGAAACCTGCGCGCTGATTGGCGTATTTTCTTTGAAGCGATCGATGGAAAATCTAAAATTTTCCCTTTTTTATTGAATAGTGATATTCAAATCTTCATAAATCAGTCAGTTTAAGTGATTAGAAATTAACTCTTAAAAGTCAGTGATTTAGTTGATTGGAAATTAATTCTATGACCACCATAAAATCTGTGCTTTCTCTTGTGGTGTATGCATTCTCCTTAATGTCCGCTCGAATAAAACATCACATACAAAAGTACTACATAGAAAAAACACATAAAAAAACATAACATTTCAATAGTTGTCAAAAACAAAAGAGAGAAAAATGCAATTAATAAGCAGACGATATTTAGAAAAGTACAGATATTTAGACTGGAAAATGAAATTATCTGAAATTAACAACAAGCGCAGACGATATTTACAAAATTAAAAATATTCAAACCTGAAAAGGAAAATGTATGAGTTATTCCATCAATAAATGCCATTAGTTTGTTTATATCTTCATTATTTTATGAGTCATTAAACATCAAAATTTGTCCGGGACTAAAAAAACACCCTATATAGAGAGTGTTAAAAGATCATAAAATAATTTTTCTTGAATTTATTTTTTAGAAAAAATAATATTTCATATTTGTTTCATTTCCTACAAACACTTGCCGAAAATTATATTTTTGCAGATTTATTTCCAAAAAGATTTAATTTATTTTTAATTGTAGCTTTAATCAATGTGATGGCAACACTTTGAAAAAAGCTTATTTTTTCCCACGAATGCGAAACGTGCTTAATTGTAATTATTATTTTTTACGAAAAAAATTATTGAAAAACATAGTTAAAATATTTATTTAAAAATTTATTAAAAATAGAAATTTAATTTTAATATTAAAACATTAGTATCATTTAAAATATAAATTTTTGATCTTTAACTTCATGTAAAAATCTTTTTTGTGCGGTAATATTTTCGGAAGTTATTGCACAAACACGTCAAAATTTCGCTTAATTTTTAAATAAATAAAATTATAATTAAAAATTCGAAAAAATAACCCCCGGGTGCACATTCCCGGTCTCCAAGGTATACACATGCCAAATTTGGTAGATGTAGGTTGAATGGCCTGGCCTGTAGAGCGCCAACACACACACACACACATTGAGCTTTATTATACGTATAGATATATCAGAATAATTTAGAACATTGATTTCTAATACAGGACAAGAAACAAATAATACGTGATTTTTTGCAGAATTTTTTAAGCATGATTTTTAAAAATATTTTATTGAAATTTCTTTCTTATGCTTTTAATTATGATGCAATTTTTTAAATCATTGCTTGAAACTGTAGAGAAACCATTAGCAAGGAACGCATAATTTGTAATTTTCAAGTGGTTTCTGAAAAAGCACTTATTTTTCTCTGAAGCAATAAATAAAAACCAGTGAAAAAATGCATCGATCAAGATTCTTCCATGTTTTATGCAGAAAATTGACATACTCGACTCATATATGATGTAAAGACTAGACGCATTCCCCCTCTTTAAATTCATAAATAATTAATTCCCAGTAAAAACGCAAATTAATTAGATTTTTTTATATTATACTAGCGCAATAATTGAATAAAATAATGTGAAAGCAAAATCGTCTGCTTATATTATTTTAAACCCTGTTTTCTGCCGTGATCTAAAACTAAATTATCTGAAAATTTTGAAAAAGTTTTCGAACAAATTATTCATATAAAAAAGTAATCTAAACAGCATAAAAATCTTTCCTATGTGTCCAAATCCAAAAATAATCCAAAGTCTAATCCAAAAGTAGAAAGAAAAAAATTCGTAAACAAGAAAAACAAAAGAAGAAAGAAAGAAAATATTTCTTTGATCATTCATTTTCTTTCTAACCCCGTTATGATTCAGTCATGCGTAGATATTATCGATTTTCCACATTCCACGGATATATTTTAAGTTGCAATTTTCCAAAGAATTTTCCGCAATCTTTATGAAAAACTAAATAATAACAGGAATAAAACAAAATAAATGTTTCCTTTTCTTTTATTCGCTGAAGAAACAATTGTTCGATATTTTTTCCCCGTTCAACCACTTAAATTGTAATATCGAACCCTTTCTTTAACAGTTTCTTTCTTTATTTCAAAGGTAGAGAAAATCAGTTTTTCTTTTAGATATAATAAAAGAGAAAAAAACGCATTCTTGGATATTAGAAAAAAGTATATGTAAATAAACGGGTGCATTTATGAGACAGTATTGCTTTGAAATTTTTTTTTACATAATTGTAATTATTATTATTATTATTTCTTGTTTTTCATGAATTTTTAATTCATTTCTACATACATTTGATACATTAGTTATCCTAGAGAAAACGACAACCAGCAATATTTATGCAAATTTTTAAGCGCAAAGAATGGTAATAAATTTTTATATATCCAATATTACAAAAGGTCGAAATAACTTTTAAAAATTCAAGAAATATTTAAAATATCATCGTTTTTGTGATTGAAATTTATTTTTAATTAACAAAAAATACTTTTTAAAAATTATAAAAATTATACTTTGAAAGCAGCCAACTGTATATGAAAAACGAAGCCAAATCTTCCTACTCTTTTTCACAAAAAAAAAAAAAATGCTCTTGGTAAAATTTTTTATTGCCATTGTAAATTATTTGAATTTTTTTAAACGGTAAAAATATTTTAAAATGTAGAAAAAATTAATTCTTAAAATCTCTGAAATGTATCCAGATACGTTGGTCAGTAACTAAATGATGCCATAAAAAATCTAAAGTTTTAATCCTCAGGTGGTTATTATGTTTTTTTTTGTCATATTCTTTTGGCTATGAAAAAAAAAAAAATACGCGACAATAAGCGTAAGTTACGCGACAACTGAATCTTAGAATTTTGATTTTAAGATGGTGAAATATCACTTTTTTGCTGTAATGTTATCCAAAATTATAGAACATCTAGAATTCTCTTAATTTTTTATTAAAATTATTCTAAAATTATGAAGTATAAATAAAAGGCGCTTCATTTTATGTTTAAAAGTATGATTAAACCAAATTTCATAGTGTTGGGTCCCGCAGTCAGTCCTGTGCACAAAGAGAATAAATTTTGATTTATTATTTGTAAAGCTATTACTTTAGTTTAATTATAGTATGATATATTACATGTTTGTATGGTATATTATATAGTATGATATAACATTTTGGCATTATAGCTATTTCTGAACTATAACACAAAAGTGTCAGGATTTTGAAATAAAATAGCTAAAAGATATAATTATTTCTTCTAGTTATAGTGGATAAAATCTCAAATATTCTCTTAAAGAAGAGGATTTAAGACAAGTGACTGCTATACGTTCTTCAAATCATTCCAACGTAAGTGAGTCTTCTATATTTTTTAATTGTCTACATTTATCCTTATTCCTCATCAGTGTTTGAAATCAAATCTTATCCTTTAAGCAACTAGACAATACAGTAGCACTTATTTGAACGCTGTTATAGTTACATTGTTATAGTTTTAGAACGAATAAAATGTCCTTGTAGTGGTGATTATGACAATTGAAATAAATCCGTGCTCTTCTGAAAATGTTCAAGAAAGAAATAATCCTAAATGCTCTTCTGGAAAAGTTGTTACGATAGCGTACTTCTAATGCCTTTAGTAAATTGCTGGTAACGTTTTATTGTTGAAATAGTAACATCTCAAGATGAATTGTTATTGGTCACGTATTAGTTTTATTTCTATTATGGTTTTACGGCTCTATTAATTCCCTGAAAACGACAAAATACCATATAATGGGTTTTGGCTTAATTTGAAATGCAAAATGGATAATTTATTTCTAGGTAATCGAGGTTTTCTCATGGTAATCATACACGGTAACCACCAAATGATTCAAATAGGACAACAATACATGTTGGGATATATACAATAACATGAATTTGTGAGTAATGAATACATTTAAAGCATATTCACAATTGTATAATTCATTTAATGTATGTAATCAATGTTTCTAAATTTGTGCGAAATCCTGTAGGTTGTTAACATTCAGCTATGATTGATAATTGTCTTTCTGGTATATCATACAAGCTGTTTTCACTAAGAAAATTCAATTTTTTCAAAAGTTGATTTACAGATTAGTGTATGAAAAGGAATGTTTAATGACTCTATTAATCAAGCTTTAAGATTTATTGGCTTCCAAATTTTTTTATATTTAATGAATGAGCAACTTATTCAAAAACAAATATATTACAAAAAAAATTACTTTTATTATATACTAGCCGCCTTTGGCGACCAGCCGGTTTGCCAGTATTACCGCTCGCTACAATTTTCAATTAAATATTTTAAGTAACTGGTCTCTTAAAGGATTCTCAAACAAAGCATTTTTAATCTTCCAACTTTGATAGTCATACCAAACTTATACTGTTTAGCTCGTTTCGTTCAATTTACTATATATATTTTGCTAATTTGTTGTCACTTCCGGCAAAACTTCAACTTTAATTTAAAGTACAAATGATGAAATTGCAATTAATATTAAGATATTTTTTTAATAAAACCAAGCGTTTTATTTTATTTATCATCTTTATTGTTATTTATTATTATTATTGAATGTGAGTATTGCAAACAGAATCGCCCGGTATTTAAGTCTTATGTTAACTACAAAATATTTTTCATAATTTATGTAATATCTCAAACAATAATTCAACAAAAATTTCTGAGATTCAGCATAAAATTCAGTTTTTAGTTTTGCTTTCATAAGGATTGGAATGAAATCAATAATAATAATATTTTGTTCGGGCCTATAAATATATTTCAAAAATTATGAAGTCTAAATTTAATGCAGTAAGATATCATATTCTGAGAAATATTCTGGACACACCAAATTTTAAGTAAATGAATGCATGTTTCTATTTTCCACGATCAACTAACACTTATTTATGAAGTTTTAAATGTTAAAAATTTAGAAAAGCTCAACATTTTCATAATCTTAGGTCAATTAATTTTGAGAAACCTGCGCGCTGATTGGAGTATTTTCTTTGAAGCGATCGATGGAAAATCTAAAATTATCCTTTTTTTTTATTGAATAAAGATATTCAAATTTTCCTAAATCAGTCAGTTTAAGTGATTGGAAATAACTCTTAAAAGTCAATGATTTAGATAATTGGAAATTAACTCTATGACCACCATAAAATCTGTGCTTTCTCTTGTGGTGTATGCATTCTCCTTAATATTAGCTCGAATAAAACATCACATATAAAAGTACTACATAGAACAAACACATCAAAAGTAAACATAACATTTCAATAGTTGCCAAAAACAAAAGAGAGAAAAATGCAATGAATAAGCAGACGATATTTAGAAAATTACAGATATTTAGACTGGAAAATGAAATTATCTGAAATTAACCACACGCGCTGACGATATTTACAAAAGTAAAAATATTCAAACCTGAAAAGTAAAATATATGAGTTATTCCATCAATAAATGCCATAAGTTTGTTTATGTCTTCATAGATCATAAAATAATTTTTCTTGAATTTATTTTTTAGAAAAAATAATATTTCATATTTGTTTTATTTCCTACAGACACGTGCCGAAAATTATATTTTTGCAGATTTCATTTCCAAAAAGATTTAATTTATTTTTAATTGTAGCTTTAATCAATGTGATGGCAACACTTTGAAAAAAGCTTATTTTTTCCCACGAATGCGAAACGTGCTTAATTGTAATTTTTATTTTTTACGAAAAAAATTATTGAAAAACATAGTTAAAATATTTATTTAAAAATTCATTAAAAATAGAAATTTAATTTTAAGATTAAAACATTAGTATCATTTAAAATATAAATTTTTGATCTTTAGCTTCATGTAAAAATCCTTTTTTTTGCGGTAATATTTTCGGAAGTTATAGCAGAAACACTTCAAAATTTCGCTTAATTTTTAAATAAATAAAATTCTAGTTAAAAATTCAAAAAAATTACCCCCAGGTGCACATTCCCGGCCTCCAAGGTATACACGTGCCAAATTTGGTAGCTGTAGGTTGAATGGTCTGGCCTGTAGAGCGCCAACACACACACACACAGTGAGCTTTATTATAAGTTTAGATTATCATCATTTTAAACATGTTTGGAATTTTACTGCAGCTTCTTGCCCAATATGCTAAGCATTCCTATAAGTTTAAGAATTTTGTAATATTTATTGTCAATAAATAGAAATAATTTGGAGGAATATGTTTAAATTCGAAGAAAATCCCTATCGAGAAAATAAAATAGATTATTAGCTATAAAAATATAAAAGTTTTAAAAAGCATATATATAATAATTTATAAAAATATGATTGAAATGGTACTAAAATTTTCAATTTCTAAAAGGTTTCTTAAAGGAATTCAAAATGATCATTTTTACAATTATTGCCTTTATTATTCTTCAGAAGTTTTAGCTTTTTATCAAAAAATATCTTTTTATTAATTTTAGATTGAAAAAATAATGTCATTGAGGGCATACTAAAACTATTTTCGATTAATAAAGAAGTTAATAAGAGAAAATACAAAAAATCATCGTTTAGTGGAGAAAATACAAAAAATCATCGTTTAGTGGTGTTTTTACGAAATTATTTTGCATTCAAAATGAAAGCTAATAGAACCAGAGATATAATATTCAAGACATACTGAATTACTGAATATTAAAAACATTGTTGTATTCATTTCCAAATAAAAACTAAGCATAAAAAAATGTTGTAATTTTTTCTAGAAAGTTTTTTTATATAATTATTAAGCCTTTTTTACGACTATTATCCATGGTAGATTTATGTTTAGTAAACGAAAGAACTATCTTTACTTTTTAAATAAAATTAACAACCCACAGTTTTAATTGTTATGGCATAGCAAAATAATAACAAATATCATAAAGATGTTTAAACCTATTTATCTGAAATCACATACAAATACTTCAATTTAATGTTTTAATTGGTTTGAAATATGATTAGTATACTTAAAATTTCTAATAAAAATTGTTCAATATACTAATTTAATAAATACTATCACAAAAATTATTAATTAAAGGCAGAGATAATTATGTGACTTATAATCAAATACCATCCCGGAACCAATGCGCAGTATTAAGTGGAGTAAATAATAGATACATAGATTTCTTTTAAATGGTTTATTTAAGAGAGAAAAAAAGCACGATTAAATATACACTTTACAGATTTAGAATAATACTAATTAAGACTGTCAAAAGAGTAATAAATATAAAGCACGAATAAGCAGGAAATTAGAATATTTAATTCTCCTAAGGCTCATAAAAGCCATTAAAATAGAAATTACTCTCTATATTTATATTTATTTTATCATATAATAAATTTAAAATGAATAAAAAATAATAAATATATAAACATACACGTTTTAAATATAAATACACTCAGAAATACATAAGAATTTATATTTAATTGATACTTCTGTTCACACTCACAGTATAATCTCGAATTCACATAAATTAATTCGTTCGTTTCAATATAAACTTCTCTAAATCTTGAAACGTTTATATTTAACTCGACAAATTGTCTTCGTTCACCCTGTCGCATCCGATAGCCTTTTCTCTTTGCTCGAACTCCACCTTCCCTTTATCGGTCTTTGAAAAGAACACGAAAGAGGTCTAACCCAAATATTCTCTCTCTTTTCCTGTTCTCGTAAAAATTGAATTCTCTTTTGACACAAAACAAAAGCCTCTAAAGTTTAGAAGCAAGAGTTAAGAAACGTCAACACCAAGTACCAGTTTTCCGACAACGAAACGAAAGCGAATAGTCCGAGTGAAAAATTCAATTCGATTCCTTCCAGACGGACATATTTCCTCTCTGCCGTCTCTAGATACCGAACCTACGTTTTAATACATCGGTTTCCTCATTCTTTATTCGAAAGGGAACAAAGGAGAATGCTATTTTGTGATGTCGCTTTAAAACTTGCCGGCGGCGAATAGATGCCTATTCGTTTCTCGAAAACAGGATGTTAGAATTCATTGCCGATAATTAATGCACCATTCCTGCTTCTGCAGTCATTTGTAGAACGTTTTAATTGTTGGGATTGTTTTGTGATTTTTAGCGCTGTCGAACTGCAGATAGGATTTGAATTATTTAAAAAGTGTTTGTCTTCGTAGCTTTAAAAAGAAAACTTTTCCTGACAAGTCACGTTCGATGCTCTTTCCAGGTGTATCTTGCACCGGCGTTGTTCTTCCTCGTCTATTATTGTAAATTTCGAGGCAGATGGTTTCTATTCGCGAGTTGTGTCTTTTTAGCAACGTTTATTTTTAAAATTGGTTGCACAACGTGACTTTGAACACGGCAATTTTTTTAGAAGTGTTGTAATTCTGTTAATACTTACTTTTCTATCAGAAAGCTTCGATAATAATTCAGATAGCATAAACCCACTATTTTACAATTCTTTTTAAAATACTTTCTGTATTTTTATGGAATAAAAATTAACAAATCCATTTTCTACATCTTTTTTTTTGTGATCCAAAGTGGAGAAGAAGTAAAGGTGACTATTATTAGAGCTTAAGTTTGGTTATTAAAACCACAAAATTTTTAAAAAATTATGTTCAGTGAATCAATTTGATAACTGAAATTCTTGCTCTTTATTGAAATTAAACATTAAGGGAACTATCAGATCAAAAATTTCTTCCAACTGAATTTAATTTTAACTGAATATTGTCTTAATTTAAACAATCAATTTAACCATGGTTCTTAAATAACTTTGTAAATGCTATTGTTTCTGAGTATGTTGTTTTTACTGGAAGATCAGTGCTTATCACTGAAATGGAATGGTCAAAGTCATGAACCAAAGCTAACTAAAAGTCTAATTTTGCTTGTTTTTTCCTTGTATGGACAGTCAGTATGAGAATAACATACAGTGCCTTAAATGGAATGAAAAATTATTGACAAAAAATATTTTAAATATCAGATTATGACAGATATTAACATAATTTTTAATTGATTTTATTTTTATTTCTATTCTGCTTAATTCTTAGAGAAACTTTTCTGATGGAATATTTTCTAGACATCGTAATGTCATTCAGTGTATGTCCCGGAGTAATTTATTTTTTTAGTTGCGTGATTTGTTTCGTGTGACTTTTGCGCTCTTATTTCATCAATAAACCAAACAAATAATAAATAGGATTCTTCTGTATTAGTTTCAAGTAATGTGTAAAACTCATATGATTAAATATTTTATGTAATAATAAAAACGGTATTAATATCGTTATAACAATGAAATGTATTGATATAAATTTAGCAAAAAAAAGTAATTTTAAAAATTATTAAAATTCAGATTAAATAGAAATAAATACATGATTTTAAAATATATTTTTTAAAGTTTTAAAGACCCTAAAAATTATTTATTGTGTTACATTATTTTTGGAATTTATTGGGGAAGAAAACTGAAATATAAATTCATTTTTTTAAAAAAATCAAAAATCTGACCAACAAATTATTTCTAATGAAATTGCACCTTCCAATCTTCAGATTTAAACTCTAACCATAAATATTTCATCGATTTATTAGTGGAATGTTTCATGAAAAAAATTTAAAAACCGAATGCAATATTACTCATTCATATCAGATACCATGTATCTATAATTCATTTATATTTGCTCAGAAATTACGTGTTTAGAGTAATTTAAACAAATTCTTATAGCCTAGTCCAGTGGTTGAAGATTTTATTTTTTTTTCAGTTTATATTTATTGTAGTTTAAATACAAAATTTCTGAACTGTCAATGTTCCAGTGAAATTAATTTCATGATTATTGTTGTTGATTATAATGGCACTTGCCATGGACAAGCTCGCTGACGAAGTCAGCGATTTTAAGCCAAGGGAGAGTCTCTTGTTTTAGTAGCGTCAACTAGGGCCAAGCGTACGTCTTAGCTACTCACGCATCACATTCGCTTGTACAACCCCTTTTTACAGGGGGGCACCTTTACACATCTCACAGATAGAACAGCTGAAGAACAACCATGCCCGAACCGGGACTCGAACCCAGGACGCCCAGGTCAAGGGGAAGACGACCTATCCCTATGCTTGGACGCCGGCTCATGATTATTAAATGTCATAATTACATTTTAAATATCAAGAAAACACTGATAAATAAAGCCATGGGAAATGTGTTTTTATAATCTTTCATTTTGACGAGAATGTTATTTTAATTTGCTAATGATCTGAGATTATTATTTCTTATTTGGCTTCATCAAGATAATTATCTGTGACATATTTGTTTTAGCAGCTGGGGCTAATTTTGTTAATTATATTCACCTTGGAACAACATCCCTTTCTTTTGTCAACTTCATGAGTTTCCATCCAAATGACTTAATGAATTCATTTTCTTATCCAAATAAACCTTGTCATTTGAACTTTTATTTTTATAATTTCATTAAGGTCTTTTAAAATCATCTTTTGTGGGTTAATTAAGTGAATAGTTAGAATTCCATTGAAGAGGTTAGTAATTTAGCCCAATCTAAATAGCATTTCTTTTAAAGAGCGCGATTTGAAATATTTGATTTTGATTCGCAGTATATTCCATAAAAATTCAATTCATTAACGTGATTTGTTTAATTTATTTTCTTAGAACTCAATTCCATGGGGAAAAGATTTGCTAAGATTTAATGAGTAGATGTGTTTGACATAATGCAGCGCCTGTCGTATGTCACAACTGTCTGAAACCTTTATATTAGATTTTTATTTAGCAAAAAAATAAAAATCTGATCAAATCTGGCGTCATGATAGTAAAGCAAAAAGTAGTAAACTTTTGTTGTCTTTATATCAGTTCAGTTATGTAATTAACAATATCAAAACTGACCCAAAACTTTTATGTCAGATTTTAATTTTGTTTCGCAGTAAAAATAAAGCTCTGATTCGTAGTACGTCTTGATAATATCAAGACCTAACTAGAAAGACTAGACTAGACTAGAAAGAAAGACTAGACTAGAGAGAAAATTAAATTAGGAAGAAAATTTCTTGCGACTTGAAATTATATAATGACTTAGAGTTTCGTTGTCTTTATATTTCCATTGTATCTAAGAAGCTTGTAATATACCGTTCAAGACAATGATCAACCTTGGTATATAACTAACTCTGACATTTAATTTAGATGCTTTGTTTACCGTTATTTAAAATTATTAAGAAAATAAATTAGTTAAAATTACCTCTTTTAGATTTCAATAGGGTGAAAATAACAAATATTGAATCTGTTCGTCAGTTAATTTTCAATTGTAATAATACTCTGTATAGATATTTTCTGTTTGCTTGCTCATGTTTGCAGTTTTGAAAAATATGTTTTCTCTAAAAAGTGAGACTAATTTCATCTAATAACTTATTCTATAGAAACAATAATGATTTCTCAACCAGTTGAAATCTTGAAAATGTTGAACTATTGTAGATCTTAACTCAGAATCTGTATTGACAAAACATATTATAAAACATAAACAAAGCATTGTTACTCATTTAATTTCATTCAATTCTGTTTAATCTTACCATTTAAGAGATTTATCATCAAAAATCACCGCTATGAAATTTTGATATCAAATATTGTCGAAATATTTCAATCCAACTGTGCCTTTCCCTTCTAGTACATGAAGTATACAGAGAAAAATGTATTGTAATCGCGAAAAAAAAATGGATTTCGATATTTTGATGAATTATCTTGTTTCATTCATTACAGAATAAAAAAAAATTATTTTTTGAGCTGTCAAAAATTTACTCGATATTTTAATCCATCTGTATATTTCTTTTCAATATATGAAGTATACAATAAAAAGTATTGTAACCGCCAAAAAATTTCAGACTTCAAAGAATTAAAAAAAAAAAAAACATTTTTGGAAAAAGTCTATTTGTGTACATGATACTTCAAAACCCCTTTGAGCTGGAGATTGACTTTTGTTAATATACATTTAAACAAAATTTGAAAATCTCTATCTCTATCTCCGAAGAATTTTTACAGTCTGCTCCTTCAAATACAAGTAAACAAACATAATGATTTAAAATTGTAAAAATTTGGCAGGAGATATGTAGATGATAGATTGTATATTATATAAAATGTAGATTCTCATGAAATGTTAAACTGAATCCTTCAAAGAGTAACTGTCTACTTATTTATATTACGTATCATGCAACCGTGATAGTTCAAAAACACGATGTATTCGATAAACGAAATATAATATGTAATCCTTCGGTTAAAATTATAACTTAGTACCAAAATTTGAATTCCATCGTTTGAATAAATAGTATCCAAAATGTAAATTCAGCTTTCTTCTCTATACTTAGGAGTACTAAATGCTTATATGCGTGACACTATGAGAATTCTTGGAGTTCAAGATCCACGATATTTCTGCAGGAATTGAAGGGGGGATACGATATTTATTAGCAATACGCGAAGAAGTTTCTGGGAGAAAACTTCTGTTTGCTTTTACTATTATAATAGTTTTTCTATTTTTTAAAATATAACTCACAGCTGGTTAATTTTACAATTTTTATTGACAATCTGTTGCTTGGATTTTATTAGATGTCAACTCGTGAGCTGCCTGAAGATTGTTATTTACTTCCCTTCTAAAAGAATCGATCAAGTATTATATTCTTTCTTTTCAAACGGTTCTTCTTCATTTTAAGTTTATCATATCCAAAACAAAAGTGTCTTGTAAATATTGTTTGGGGGAAAATATAGAAACAAATGGTGCAGTCATATTTTTGTACAACAAACTAGAAAAAAATGCTATTAAAAAGTGACACACATGATAAAAATGCCCTTAGAAAAAATAGATAGAAAGAGTTGTGGATTGGGCATATTAACTTTTTTGGCATCGAGTTTAATATATCGAATATTTAATTAGTTTTCGAATGAAAATTTACTCATTTTCAATAAATATTGCTTATTTGATACATGAAATTCGTTGAAAGTATGTATCCTTTTTAATACCTGACTTACAAGTTTGTAAATTCTACAAACTTCTACCTACATTTAATAATTATGTCTGTGCGATATTAATATTTGTTCTAAAATTAAATGTTATAACGGTTACATAAACTCTACTACTTTCTCTTTTGATAAAACAGATGTTGTTACCATATTAACATCAAAATATATTTCCCATGATCCTCTTGTGGGGGTCATTATTAAATTGCATTAAAGTGAGTCTCATATTTTCGTGTTCATGTTTGTTTTGTCTTGTAAAATGTAAGAAAATAATCAAATAACTGTAATTGGAAACTCGTCTATTATTTTCATCTATCTCATAATGACGTTATAAAGAGTCATGTCCTTCTACAATGTCCATTAACCACCCTTTTGAGAACTTATTAATTTCTCAGCTACTTCACTTAAAAAAAAGTGAGCTTAAATTAAATATGAAAAAAAAAATTCTTATAAAGTTGTGTGAAGTGACTCTAAGAATCTTTCAAAGAGCTTATTAATACTATTTCAGTATTGAAACATTTATCAAGGATGTATTTAAATGGAAAATTGATAAAGAGCAATTAAACAAACTCAAAGGATGAAGTACAATTTCCAGAGAAAATAAATATTGATTAATCCATTTAATTACTACTTTCCATACTTAAGATTTGAATGTTGCTCTTTGAAAAAAAAATTTGACAAAAATTTATTTTTACAGAATAAATTATATTTTTCATTCATAAACTGAAATTTCATCAGCAAGTTACAATTTTTTAGAATAATATCAAGTGATTTAGAGATTTAGTTTTCTTTTTAAAATTTCTTTTCAATTTTCCAAAATGTCTATTTTGCATATTCATTTTAAAATCCTAATTTTTTCTTAAGTTAAGTGATTTTTGAAAATTTCACGTCTATTCAACAGAGATTAAATGTTAGTTCGGTACGAATTATTCCAATAGTTTTCTATACAGGTATGTGTGTGATGGCTTTTGGTGTTATTTTAGCAAAATGAAAATAAATCAATTGTTAAGAAAAAAAAATATATTTTTAAACTAAGAACATTTAACATTGCATAATTGTGGTCATTTTGTAATATTTAATATAAAAAAAACGCAAAATCATCGTCAAGAATTTAGTAAATAACTTTTTCATAATCTCATCATTTTAATATTTTCAAAACAAATAACATTTACTAACTTGGAGGAAATTTCCTTTTGAACCGTGTTGCTAACACACACACACGTATATATGTAAGGATATTTATTAATCTAATTTAAATCTTAATTAATTTCCTATTTTTTGTCTTAATTTAGCTCATATTAACTATATTCTAAAATGTTTTCATATTTCCTGATCCAATTTCCACTTTTTATGTAATTAACTCTACTCGCGCTCTGTAAAACTGCTGACCTCAGCATTTTCTAACGCTCCATATGAAGGGATAAAAATTCTTAATGCTTGCAACATTCTTTTAAAGATACCTAAGATATCCTTTCCTAAGTCCGCACGTGTGAAAGAAATCTCTATCAAAATATCATAGTAAAAATCACTGAAGGAAAACATTACTGTCTCTTTTGTTCTTGTGTCGTGATGTAGACTGATGCATTCCTATTCTTTGTATGAAAATTTTGTCTCCTGTGGTGAAATAGATCGAAGTTAAAATTGCAAAATTTCTTCTTTTCCGCCATGCATCTTCTAAAATATATTTACATATATATAGAGAGAAATGTATATGAAAATTGAAATTCTACTTACATTACTTCACAATAGAGGAGATATACAATTATTTTTATTTTCATTGGTAAAAAATATTTTTATTTCTGGCTATATTTTTTTAATTTCTTAAATGTTTCAAAAAATAAGAAAGAAAAAAAAACATGGCCCAAATGAAATAAAAAAGGCATGCTTGTCCAAACACTAAAGAAATTCGGACATGTTGACAGAAGAAATTGAAAAGAAAAGAAAATCAATCGAATTTGAGCACGATGAAAAATAAAAATAAAGCAATATGATAGGAAAATAAATTTTGCTAGAAAATGGAATTCCATTTTAAGAAAATGTGAAGAAAAATTTTTTTAAATTTATTTCTGGAAAATTGATTTTTACCAATGTTATTATTGACCTTTCAAATACAGAAATCGAATTTTTCTCAAATTTATTATAACAACGAAGTAATCTGTTTTTATAATAGAATAATACTGCAATACCTTTTAAGTTTATCGAAAAGTAAATCACAGATGTTATATTAAAAAATAACATATTGTTGAATGCATTTCTTGTAATTATTTGTATACGTAAGACATTTAAACTGATTTATGTTAATAGAAATGTAATACTTATTATAAAATAATAAAAATGTAATACTTATTATAAAATAATAGAAATGTAATACTTATTATA
>JAPMOR010079012.1:9307-25755 GCA_026543865.1 Argiope aurantia | reverse complement strand
TGTAATACTTATTATAAAATAATAGAAATGTAATACTTATTATAAAAATAATATGAAGAGATAGTGAAATAATATCTGGAGCATTATAAATGCAAGATTTCAAAGAATCACCATGTTATAAAATATGCTTTGAAGATTCAAGTATAAAAAATTAACTTTATACAGTCAGTAAGAAAGAAATTTCATAATTTAATTTTCATGAACTCTGATTGCATATAGATTAAGGCCATACAAAATCTAATCTACCTTAATAAAAAAAAATAATAAAAAAAATGGAGAAATCCTTTCCTGTCTTTTAAATCTCTGAAAAAAAATATTATTTGTTGCCCTTCACAACACTCATAAGAAATCTGATCTTGTTTCCGTTTATTAAAAATCGATCTAACTATTTGAAATGATTAAATCAATTATATAGAAGAATACATGTCATAATGTTTTAGTGATTGAATAGTTACACGAAGATGAAGAAAATTCCTTGATTTGTATCTGTATCGCATATTTTCTCTCTACATTGATAAAAATGGTTGCAATATCGTAAAAAGTTAGATAAACTTTAAAACAATTTTCGATACATTTTCTTCATGGAGTAAAGGAATGTAATAACCCAGCGATTCTCAACCTGTGGGGAGCGAACCCCTAGGGGGGCGTGAGCACACTAGAGGGGGACACGAGAATATCCAAGATAAAATATTATTTTAAAAAATTGATTAACTGACTGGAAGGAAAGCACAAATTCACATAAAAGACAAAATACATTTCGGCATATTTAATAACTTATTAAAGTAAAATAACTTACTAAATCAAAACTTACTTAATCAAAACATACTAAATTAAAAACAAATTTAATAATTATTAGTGACTTTCTTGGACCTGTCTTGCAGAACAAAGTTTTTCGAAGGAAGGCTTAGTATTAGAAATAGCCACTCTCAGTTCTGTTTCTATATTTTGTCTTCAAAGAAGCCACAGCAGAAAATCAAATTTCACAAAGGTAGGATGTTGAAAATTGTAATAGAATGTAAAATGCCCTTGTTTTTTGTGCAGAAAAATCATCCTTACTCCTGATCAAAATTCAAATAGTGATTTATTACTAAATTGTCTTTTAGTTTCGCCACTTGTCGTGAAGTCTATGAATTTATCTTCCTCCTCAATTGAGAGTCCTTCGGGAGTCTTATGAAATGGATCCCTACCCCATTCGTAACTTGCTATCAGTTTGTCGTCAGCAAGAAAATACTTTTTAAAATTCTTTGTCAGCATGGCTAAATGATTTTCAATGGTTACAAAAACAACTTTTACGTGTTCTTCTTTAGCCTTGTAGGTTTTAGTACAATCATCCACATTTGCAAACATTGTTAGGTTCTTTTGCTTAAAATTTCTGTTCCACAATTCCAATTTTCTACAAAAAGCATTAACTTTTTCACTCGCATCCAAAATATGTTTATTTGCTAATTGGAGTTGAAGATTCAAGTTATTTAATTTCTCGTATATGTTGACCAAGTAGTTCAATTTCATCACAAATAAACCATCGAGAAAATTCTCGGTCTCGTCTCTGTTTTCTTCTTCTAGGGAAATGGCGAATTCTTCTCTTAATTCATAAACACGTTGCAAAAATTTCCCACGTGATAATCATCTTGTCTCGAGATAAAATAGTAAAGCTGAATGTACTGAACCCATGTCTTCACAAAATGCAGAAAAGATTCTCGATTTCAGAGGTTTTATTTTTATATACTTTACTACAGTTGCAACCATAGTTAACACAATATTCAGACCAGGACTTATTTCTTTCGAAACCAAAGCTTCTCTGTGGATCATGCAATGTATCCAGACCCACTGAGATGATTTTTGTTTTACAAGTTCTTGTATATCTTGGAATCTTCCGGACATTGAACAAGCACCATCGGTGCATATTCCGACGCAATTTTTCCATTCTATGTTTGCCTCATTCATAAAATCATTTAAAATAGCAAATAAGGCGATCGCTGTTGTTTTGATACTTCCTCAGTTCTTCTACTACTGACATATTATCACAAATTCGAACATAGTGAATTAAATGGGCATCTTTATTACTATCAGTTGCTTTGTCAAACTGTACTGAAAACAATTTGTCACACAACTTCGAGAAAAGCTGACACTATACATATTTGGCTATGTCGCCAATACACGGACAACAGTATCATTTGAAAGAAGTATGGACTGCAATTGTTTTGAAAAATTATCTCCAAACATAGTTTCTACAATCTCAATAGCTGCTGGCAAAATAAGCTCTTCACCAATGGTGTGAGGTTTCTTACATCTGGCTATTTTACATGAACTTTGCAAGATGCAATTAAAGCTTTTTTATTCATAGACAAAGTTTCTTTAAAAATGATTTTTGCTTTTGATATGATTTTAATTTTAATTCGAAGAATTTTCTGTGTTTGTTGACGTACTCACTATGAAGTGTTTCCAAATGTTTAAGTTTATGTTTATTAGGTTTCATGTTATCTGCGACCAACATTTTTGAGCAAATGATACACGGGGGTCTTTTTTCTTCATTTACTTTAACACTGGTAAACCCAAAATTTAAGTATTCTTGAGAATATTTTCTTGATTTTATTTTCGGAACCACGCTCGTCTATGTATTTGTTGATGCTTGATTATCGTCTAATGCTCGCTTACTTCCGCTTAAAAATTTATCTATGAGTCTCCATAAATCTACTGCCGTGAATATTTAATATGGTGAATTGCAATTAACACGAAAACATATATAACATACACACTCATTATAGATTCGATAAAAGGATCGACTCGAATGAGACTGACTGGAATTGAAATTTGCGTTATCGAACATTTCTTTCTTCCTATAAGAAAACATTTGCTCCGCTCATGCTCAAGACGCCAAGTTTGTTTTAGTTTTGTAATATTAACGCCCCGTTTGAAGCAACACTTGGGCTATTTTGGGACGAACCTCGTAATTTTGAACCACGGTCAGATGACGAGAACAACATCTGAGCTAGTACCCCACTCTCCACACCACACCAGTGGGAGGACGTTTGGTCAGGACGGATTTAACGTGCAAGACCCCCTTACTCGACGGTTCTACGGTGGAATCGGGTCTCGAACCTGAAACCCTCCGGTTCCGAAGCCGAGACCTTACCACCAGGCCACCGCGGCCCTCAAGACGCCAAGATCATGTGGATTCCCTTCCACAAACATTGCTTTTTTTTTCACTTTTGTTTAGTCATTCTTCTGTTTTATTTCTCTTATTATTCGAAAAAATGTATTCCCAGTTTCTAAATTTAGCTCACCCCGTCTAGGTTAACCTTCATTAACGAATTTTTCTACTTTCATATTCTTTTAACGTTTCATCTCCCTGTTTGGCTTTCATTTCAAAAATGATATTTAAATTTCCCCCGCTTTCAATCGCTTCATCTGTTCACCGCTCGCTTATTCAAAATGCAAGATGTGGTTTCTCGCCAAAGTTGACTCGCTTTTACTCTTGTTTTGGCAGTTAATTAAAAATAATTTAAAAACAGAATCCAAAACACTCAAAATACAATATTGCTGTATATATTTTATAGTAAACGTGGGGTGCGATGAAAATTATGATTGAAAACTGGGCCACAAATACTGAAAGGTTTGAAAAACGCTGTAATAAAAGATAGAAAATTTCAAAGGAAGGAGAGTTGATGCTTAACCAATTCAATAGTTGAATGTAGATTTAAAAACTCCTGATTAGCATCTGTATCTAATATTTTGCCTCTATACTGGTGCAACTAGTTGCAACATCGCAAAAACTTTGATAAGTTTAAAATGAATTTTGGTAAATTTTCTTGTTGGAGTATAGGAATGTAATGCTAATAGAAAATTTCACAGGTAGGAGAGGTAATATTTTAGGGAGGCAGTAACTGCGCTTAGATGAAAAAAATCCCTGATTAATATCTCTATCTAATATTTTACCTTTATTTTCAAAAAATAATTAAAACATCGTAAAAACTACTTTGTAAAGTTTTTAAATAAATTTCGATAATTTTTTAGTTCTTATAGTAAATAGATGTAATATGCGGCAGCAAATGTCATAGGTGGGATCCTTATCTCATAAATAGTGAATCCCATATAATACTATGTTTACTGCTTATATATATATATATTCATAGAAATTTTAAGGTTTTGTTGAGAAATTTTTTTAAAGTATGTAAAGATCTGAATATGAAATAAATATATTTCACAAAAAATATCGCAAATAAGTATTTTACTAATAGATGTAATATTAATATGTAATTAAAACATTTTAAAGGCAATTGGCATCCATGTTATTTACGAATGAATAAATTCCCATAACATCGCATTAACATACAACCTCTACGGATGCTGTTGAGCAGTTAACTTCACGTTGTCTTACATTTCTAGATAAACAGTATCATTTATCCTATTCCAAGATGTAAAATGTATTAAAGAATTGTATTTAACGCCGGCCTTTAGGCGCACATCACTTGGAACAATCTTTGCTATATATAATTTTCGATTATATTGTGCAATTTACACACGAAAACAATGAAACCACATTTCAAAACAGTGCAGTTACTTTTTCATAACACCGTTCGATTTTTCATAATAGCTTGATAAATTTTGTCACATATGTATAAGAATATATAAATAACTGCGAAGTCATCTGAAGTCACTATTATATAATCAATTACATATAATACATGGCGACAGTAAATATGGAGTTGGATTTACTAAAAATTCTCAAGAGAGAGTTAATAAATATGGAGGCGTTAAATACAATGGTTTTTCAACAAGCATTAATTTGTTTTCACTTCATTTTTCAATTTCAACACATTGTTTTTCAACAAGCATTAATGATATACACAAAAAATAAATCTTAGGCTATATTTTATGGCAATTTCAGAATTTAAATTTCATTAATTTTTTATAGGATACAAAGTACTTCTCATAAAAAATTAATTATGAAAAAAAAAAAAACCAGAAAATTTTAGGCATTTTAAGCCTTGACGTACTAGCCTATGGATATCTGAATTTTTACTTCCAATATTTGTTTTTCTTTAAATTAAAATCAAAATAAATCCATTGGTATATTAAATTATTTTACTATCCCAATAAATTTAAAATATTCTAAATTATTTTTAATTTTTTTATGTAAAAAAAACTATTAAATCAAGAAGTTAATCAAAGCTCCAATTCTGAAAACAAAAATCGATTTCATGACGAAGTAAAGTATTTTTTATGATGCAAGAATCGAAAATGAGGAACAGGCAATAAAAAAAATAATTTAAAATTATAATGAAAAAATTGAAAACACCGTTACAACACGTTTCATTTTTTTATATGAAACGAGTTTCCTCTGTCGCGACACTTGTCCAAAGTTCTCTTTAAAAATTTGGAGTTTATGCATATTTATTAGCTCAAAAACAGACATGTCGCCAGTTTGCTAGATGATTAGAAACAGTTTCAGTCATCAAAAATGGAACAAGTTAATATTACGAAAAAGAGAATTTGCTTCCATCGTCATTTATTGATTCTCTTTAAATCTGGCTTTGCCCGATGAAGAAATGACAGACTAAACTGGCAACACATGTCAAAACATTTAGCTGACAAAAAATAAAATAAATATTCCATATATAACTCACTAGCTTATAATAAATTCATCCTCTGTTTGATAGAATTTGACATGTGGAAATTCAATCGTTACTGTTATAAACAAAAAATAGTTTTGAATAAATATACAGATACGTTCTCTCTAAAGATAACTGTTTTTACAAAAGTAAAACGATATTTTAAAAAAGGGAAAGAAAAGTTAGGTGGTTATTTATTGAGTGCTACTCAACGTAAATAATTTAAAGAGGAGAATTAAATAATATTTTCAGATTCAGGACAACTTATAAATTCTAGATTAATTTTGATTTTTGCCTATTGGAAAAGAATATTATTTATAATTATTTATTTCTGAAATAAGAAAGAATCTTATTTTAAATATTTGACCATAAAGTCAATAGCAAAATTAGCCATGGTTGTTTTATGAAAATAATAGGAAAGGATATGACATTTAAAAAAGTCTATCGAGATATTTTCTTAACTGTATCTGAAACTGTTTTTTATGGGAGAATATTGACCATAATTTATTGAGTCTTTTTAAGTCTGGATTTGCCCGATAGACCAATAACAGACTAAAATTACAAGTGTCAAAACATTTGGTCGACAAAAAATAAAATAAAATAAAAATAGATAAAATAAATATATGCAACTCACCAGCTCATTTTAAATTCGACCTCTGTGTGACATTATTCTATTGTTACTGTTATAAACAAAAAATAAAGCTTTGAATAAATCTGCAGATGTTTTCTCTCTAAATATAATTATTTACACGAAAAATAAGACGATATTTTAAAAAAGGGGAACAAAAGTTAAGTTGTTATTTATTGATTGCTATTCAGCGTAAATAATTTAATGAGGTCACTTAAATAAAAGATTAATTAAATTCTAGATTTATTTTGATTTTTGCCCATTAGAATAGAATATTATTTGTGATTATATATTTCTGTAATAATAAATTATCCTATTTCAAATATCCGATCATAAACAAAATTCGCCATACTTATTTCATGAAAATAATGGGAAAAGATATAATATTAAAAATTTCAAAAATATTTTCCTAACTGTATTTGAAATTGTTTTTATGCGTTTATTAAACATAAATATATAATTTAATACAAATTTTATGAACCCAATCTTTTTTTTTATCAAAGAGTTCGAATTTCCTTTGTTTAATGGCAGTCATATTTTATATTATATATTTATAGTTACATAAAATATTTTAATCTTGATTCGAAAATGTTGCCATGTAATTTTTTTTTCTCAATGTTATGCGGTTTTTATTAGATTTTTTTTTATTCTACAAGAGGTCATATTAAGATTTTTAAATAATATATTCAATGCATTAAGTCATGATATCTTTATTTAACAATGGAGATTCAATAACAGAGTTTTTGACTTTTTTTCGGTGAAATATTGTATTAATTTACAGTTAAGACATTTTATTATTTTTATTAAAGTGCTGCAATTTCAGTCTAAATTTTTAGTTCAAAAATTCTGTTCAGTTGAACAATCTCTGAATAATTCTTATTTTTTCAACATTTTCTTGTCTATTTGTACCATTGTAACAGCCAAATAAGTAAGATCATTTCTTCTTAATATTTCTTTTTTTTTGGTCAAATTTAAATTCTTTTATTTATATTTGATACAAATAAATGTGGCCTCTTTCTTTTTTGTTAAAATCTCAACATTCTATGACATTTTTTTGTAGTCAGAATAACATTATATGGTCATTTGCGTATAATACTTATTACATCTAGACGTAATAGTTAAGAAACACCTTTAATTTAAAACTACTAATGCCATTCTGAACATCTAATATAGTTCACTGTACTCTTTAACCCTCCAAATAACGAAAATAACTTAGTATTTTGCCGGTATAATTAATTGAAATAGTTTGCAATGTAAAAAAAAAATCAGAAAACCAACTTTTTTTTGCGAAAGTATTTAAAATATCTCATAGAAACGACCTGATATCAGAATGAAATTGATTTTTTTTTATCATTTTAGGAAACGATATTAAAATAACCTGATCGACTTTTTAAAAACTATTTTGTCTTCTCTATGAGAAAATACAGCATTTCATAAGTATAATTCAGCTCTCTGACGTTTTATTCTTAAGGCTTGATGATGAGTATAGGACTTTTGCCGGTATTGAAATATTAATGAGGAGATCAAGGTTCGATGATTGCATTCTGATCTAATCACATTTTCTGATCACATTTCATCCCTTATTATAATAAAGATGAATGTTTATGTTTGTATTGGCGCACTTCAGGCTAGACCTTTTGACCTAGATAAACCAACTTTGGAATATTTTTACTTTGGAAGCGGGTATGTGCATGTAAGTGCGGATATTTTCAAAATTTCCACTAGTTAAAAATTAGACAAAATTTTGAAATTTTCCTACGATGCCATTCAAATATATTCCACCACAAAATTAATTTCCCCATTTTTTTTAATTAAAAAATATCTCTTCCGTGATACCAATTGTTTTCAAAAAACATTTATTCGATTTTAATTAAATTTTTAAAACATTGACCCTATTTTACTGTGGTATATTTTATTTTTGAAGTCGGATTCAAATCGTTTTCATTGTTGCTATAAATATTTCATGTTGGCTTACTTTCACTTTTGATGATCAAAATATGAAGATTCGGCATTTTTATCCATGCTATACTAGTTTCTTTCTTTTTCTAGTTTTAAAATTTTGCTGAGGTTACAGCCGAGATTTAATTTTAAAATCAAATTGAGGCAAAATAAATAAATAAATAATCCCTTAAATTTCGGTTATTTTGAACACTATTGCTTTTTTCTATGTTATAATGGAATGTATGAAAATACAGATAGGGAAGCGCATAACACAATGGGGGGAAATTTGTTAGCTTTAAATTGGCATTAATTTATGCTTCTAAAATAATATGAAACTATTTTTCTGCGATAATAATTACCGCATATTTACATAAAAAACTAAATTGAAACTTTTACAACCATTTATGCACTTGAACCGGTTGGTTACCAAATATGGCTTGTACCAAATATTTCTTTATTACCTTGGAATATACTCGGCTTCGGGACCCAAGGATTCTAATATTAAAAAAAAATTCCTTATTGTGTTATAGTCTTGGGTGCGTATATTGAATTAACAAAAATCGAGTCACGAGTATTCAATCTTACGCATTTATCGGAATGGGGAGAAATGCTGCAGTGACACCCTGACGTGTCATTTGTCTACTGTAGTTTCACTGAAAGGGTATTTGGGGCCTTTTAGAGTTTATAAAGTTAAAATAATAAAAATTAGGTAAATCTCAAAACAAAGCAATTTCGATGATTTCTATTTTTCTGATACTATCTAGTTTCTAGAATAGAATAATTAGCGAATTCCGCAGTTTGGTTTTACATCTTAAAAGTGACCGATAACTAATTAATGATACCACTTTTGTGTCCCCATAATTAAGTAACATAAGATATTCCAATTTTAGTAATCATACTAAAAATGATCTAAAGTAAATATGTATGATACAAATGTTATATAACGTTCTAATAATGGAGAAAGTGACAAGCCGAGAAAAGTTTTCATGTATGTATTTTTCAATGACATATGTAAATTGTTCAGTTTCTTGTATATTAATTGCAACGCATTAAATAATTAAAAATCATTTTAAATGTTAAATATGAATGTTGTACCAAAAACTATTACTTTTTTGCTCTATTGACAACACAAGCTTAGTTTAACGTGCCTCTAGATGAAATAGTATAAGATGAATAAATTATACTTAAACTAATATTCCAATTTGAAGCTGTGAGAGAAGTGTTTAAAACGGAGAACACAAATTTTTAACATTTGAGTTTGTTATCAACATATCAGAACAAACATTTATCAAACTATTCATTTAAATCTACAGAAATTGGAATGAGAATCTGTGTAAAAATATGCTATTCGTCTGCGGCGATCATTTGTTTGCTCAAGAAATTAATAGCACTAATTTAGCCATGCAAACCAATATGGATGAATTACATTTGATCATACCAAATGAAAATATTATTTTAAATTACACTTGTACACAATGAACATTATGATTGCTAACCTAGGCAAGCAAAGTGGAAGATTTAATTAGTGAATAAAATTGGTGAAATCGGTCGAATTGTTGAGGCCTGGAGCTGTGTCAAGATTTTATACTACGATATATTTTTAAAATAGAGAAATTAGATGGACCTGTAACCTTCGGCGATAAATATTGATGTGATCTGTTTTCAAATGAAATAAAAATTGACAAAATAGATTGATTGATTGGACCTGGAGGGTGTATCAAGCTTTTTTCACGTAGAAAATGTGTCAATCGGTATTTAAAAATCGAGGAAAATGGACAAATGGTGGGGATCGAGAGGTGTTGGATTTGTCTTAATTATTTCAAATATATAGATTTTGGTTACTGCATTATATTTAAAAGAAAATTCTGTAAAATGTAATTGGTATTTCCTTTATTTCGACCAGAAAGTAATCCTTTTATAATCTTTGAACATGGTTCAAATATTTATTTTAAATATCAAATAATGATCATGCTAATTTATTTATGCTTATCACATCATAATACATATTTTTATTTTTATCACTTCATAATATATTTCACTTTTTATGATAACTTATTTAATTGGGAAAAAAAACTGTTTTCGTGTGATTCATTTTGCGGTTTTATTGTGAATATCGTAATTTTGAATATTCATGAGATGATAAATGCTGTACCTCAATGTAGCGTTATTTTAACTTTCAAACCAAGTTAATTTTGAATATTTTTATAAACATTCCAATTTAAATGATGACGAAATTTGAGTTTGTTGAGTTTAGTGGATCTGCACAAACGTTATGTTTACGAGATCTCTATTCTTCGATTCCATTGTTTATAAACAATACTAAAAAAAACGAAAATTTATTTTGTAATTTATCTTAAAATGTCAAGAAATTAATTTATTTCGTACATTTCTCAACACAAATTGAACGAATATTTACAGAACGGTTACACAAAATAATTATATCAATCATAGCTCAATGCCCTCATAAAATAATTAACAGAATAATCATATTTTCGTGAAGCTTGTATATATATATATTATCAACACACGCGATAGAATAGACCAGAAATGTCTGCAATGTAATGTGGAGTTTTAAAATTTCTTTGCTCTTTTTTTACCTGAGTCATTATCAAATACGGATTTAGTCTCAGCTCATTGGGTCATTCTCGAATTGGGTGATATCAAATCACAAGTTATGTTTTAGAATCAAGCAATTTAGAGTTATTAAATATGATTAATTATATATTTTTTATTCGTAAAGGAACAGATTTATGTAAATAAATCTGAGTATGAATAAAAATTAGTTAAGAAATCTTAAAATTCACGTTTCATTTATATTTTTTGTGTAGGGTTTTAACAAAAATCAATGAGCTGAAGTCTGCTGTTTTTATTATATCTATTCTGATATGTTGTATTCTTTCTTCACTGAACTATTTGGAGTTATTACTAATATTTTCTCTCAGCCGTTTTTTTTTCAGAATTTTTTAATTTGCGTTGTATTTGTTTCTGTAAGTGGGTCACTGTTCGTTTAATCAGATTTTTAAAGATTCGTTTTGATTTGAGTGTTCATGATATTCATGAAGCTTTTGAATTCATAGAATTGTGTGTCTTAATTATTTAATTACAATATTATTGCATATTTACATTTGAATTACACAGGATAATAGTCATTCTAGTTAATACAGTAACCGAGGATTGTAAGAAATTCACTGTCATATCAAAATCGAAACAAAAATATAATTGACAAAAATAAACTATTTAGGATTAAATGGATAAAATTATGGATAATAATAAATTTATATTAGACGTAGTAACATATAAAAGCTTATACAATTAAGTTGCCAAAGCAGATAATTAATAAATTAATAAATGATTTAAGTAGTTGGTATACTCTGAAAATGTTTTTAATTAAATCTGAATCAGTACGTTTTATATAAATTATTCTACCAAATAAGTCTTGTTCTTTCCTCTCGTGGTTTAAATCAACAATGCCGGAAGATTATATTCTTCTGTGTGTACCTGAATACACAACTAAACATTTACAAATTCATACAACCTCTCCTAGTGACTTCAATAAATGTTCATGCAAGAATCCTCTTTCTCTGGTGCTTCAGGCTGCTGTACAACTTCCTGAAGTTTTAGAGCATAAATATGAGCAATTCGTTAACGTGCTATTCCAGAATTCTGTATTTCGAGAAGATTTTGAGTTTGAATAAATGAAGTGTCTTCTGTACTTCCTATCTGGATGAATAATTTGGATTAAACTGTTCATTTTCAGCTCGGTGCTGAATATTAAGAATGAGAATATAGGGCACAAATGGTAGATTTGTATTATTGTTTTAACTAATCGGAAATGAAACACTGTTAGACTCAATTGATGGAAAAAATATTCAATGATAGGAGAGATTCAATTATTATCGAATTGCAGTTTGAATCTTATAAAATAAGAAGGAATTTGTTTAAAAAAAGGGAATAATAATTAAAGTTTTAAAGTTTTATAATGCAAAAGTAAATAGAGAGAGTAGAGATAATAGTAGCCATTAAAATGTGTATCGAATAGATTATCTTTGGTTTCCGATATAATATTAATAATTTAGAATCAGATATCATCTTAATTGCGAAGACGCGTGTTAGTTTTTTCAACACCCCAAGTACAAAAAAAAAAAAAAAAAAAAAAAAAAAATCCTCTCAGTAGGCTGGGAGGCCCAGATAGATTCCTTTTCATTTAAGTCAATATATCATGAATCTAATTCCGGTAAAATTAGATTCAGGATATCACTTTTTAACCTCTAACTTCTAAGATATTACAGTTTTACACTAAAAGTGTTCGTCGTAATAAGGCGGTATTGCCTATTGGCTATTTGGATTTATTTCTCTATCTTCAATATTCAGGAAGTTATAGAAGTTATATCGAAATGAAAATTTCACTCCACACTTTCAACTAAATGGCCACACTTTCAACTAAAAAAAATCTAATTTAAACTTAATTAATTTCCTGGCTCAATTCAGCACATATCGAATTCATTCTAAAATATTCTCTTATTTCAAGATTCCATATTACTTTTTCTATTAATTAAACACGAGTTCTAAAATTTCTGAATAGGCCAACAAGTTCCGCACTCCAAGTAAAAGGATAAAAACTGTCCAGCCAAGCACATTCTTTTTTAAAGATCCCTATGATTTCCTTGCCTGTGATCGACACGTGGTGGAAATCCCTATTAAAATCTCACAGTATATATCCACAGGGATGAGATTTTCATTAGCTTTTCCTCATTTCTTTTTGTCTCATTCTGTGTTGTGCTTGTCGCTTCTGCTTGTTCATAAATAATGCCATCCGGGATGGGAATAAAACGAAATTAAAAATTCAAAGTGTCTTCTGTGACTTCGGCCACGTCTCAATTTGAAAAATTTAGCAGATTACGTTAAAATTCTAGAATATTGTTGCTATCGCCAAAATCCCAGCTACAGTAGTTCAGAAATATGCTTGTGTGTTCGAGTCTTTTCTCCTTGCATAAGAGCCAACTTTGGATAATTTAGACCAATCACAAGTTAAATTAAAATTCAAGGATCTTGTTGTTACGGACAAAGTTCCAACCAGGGAAGTTCAAGTTGTTTGTTTGACGTTTTTTCTGCACAGGATCCAGCTTTGGCTAAAATAGGTCAATTGAAAATTACATTAAATTTCAAAAATATTGTTTTCATCCAGAAAATCTCAACCATTGCAGTTTAGAAATAAGTTTGTTTTGTTCTTTTTTTACAAAAACTAATCTTGGCTAATCTGCACCCCTTGCATGTTAAATTTTAACAACAAAAAATTAGTTATATAAATGTTTAAGATCATGAAACCAGTGGTACATAAAAATGAATTTAAAATGGAAATAAAAGATATAATTATTAAAATGAACGAAAAAAAGATAGTACACAAAAGATAAGATCCAGAATACGAATCACTTCTTGAAGGACTTGGCCTTTTTACTTTTAGACCCTCATTTGAAATCGTAGCAAGAAAAGGAGAATATTTAAAATGCATGAACTGTTACTAAGCCACGAAGAAAGAAAAGAAAATTTTATTAATTGAGGTAACCCTTGTCCAAAAAGAAAAGGATGTCTTATCAAAAACTAAAAGCAATAATTAATGAAAAAAACCGCATGTCAAGAGTGTTCTGAGATAATCACAAATTAAATCAAAATGAACTATAATAAATACTATAAGCTTCAATTAAAGTAAATTGTTTAAATTAAAGTAAACTCTTAAACTAAGTAAACTTCATGAAGAAACTGCAGAACTTCTACTGCTTCCTGCAAAATGCAAATGTTTTTCCTGTACACCCTATTTTTTTTAATATTTGCATAATTCAGTTTCTATTTCAGAAATACTGCATAATTTGAATCATTATAATATTTTTAAGGAAAAAATTTTTCTTTTATTGAAATCAATAATTTCAAACTATTTAAAAAAAGAGAGTATTTTTAATTTATTTCTTATTAATTTTAATTTATCATTATTTTAAAACTATTTTATTTAATAAAATGTTGCAATTGTCAGAAATTGCACACCGTGATAGAATTGTAAAAACATATTTCATCTTTATTTCAAAGAATTATTTGGAGCCTGCTACTACCCCAAGCGAGTTCTCTTGTTACATTAAGTACCATGTATCCTCCCGGATAATGTACTATATCTAATTTGTCCATTGTATATATAATTCGTTTGCATAGGCATTATTTGTCACATAATCATTTTTAATAATTTCTAAGATAACATTTTTAGTACTTTAGAAAAAGCTAAAATAATCATTTTTAATAATTTGATAGGTTCACGTATAATAAAATTTATCTGCAGAATGATGTTGCTAAAATGAATAACCAATCTCTATTGATGTGTATGTGAGAGAATGTGATTTCGACTTTTGGTACTCTACAGATTGATTGCTATTTGTTTGTTTAACAGAGAGTTAGCACATTTGGGCCAAATAAACAATAAAAAAAAAACCAAAACCGAAAGTGTTGACCTCAGAACAGCTTTTTAAACTATAAGAAGAATATTAATTAATTGAGAATTAGTGACTTAAATTAGAGATTTTTAGGATTAATTCGACTTAACTACTACAAATATTATAGCACAAACATATTTTTCATACTTTTTAAAAATTCAACAAATTGTATTTTAATGATATCATTTAATTGTTTCACTAAATTCCGATTGTTTTTAATTTTTCGAAGTAGCATTAGGGCGTTATTGGAGTTGTATCCATGTGTATAGTAAACAGACAAAGTATCAGGCTATTAAATTAACGTGGTTTTATTGTCTAACACACTTTAATACTTGAAACATTTTTAGAAGAGTTCGAAATCATTAAGACATATACAATCCATATTCCCGTGAATCAGGTTATTGCCAAAATATGCTTGTAATAACGAATTAAATCACTAATTGTAAGAAAATTACTTTACACAGAAATTGTAAGAGGAAAATTTTGGAAGAAATAAAGATAATGAGGAATATATAAACAATCTAGATAATAATTTTAACACTTTAGGTTTAAAATTCGTTAAAAAAATAATGTTTTCTACTAAAGTTAGTTACTACTAAAACTATATATTCTGAAAGCTTTTAAAATGAATATGTTTACATAGAAATTGCAAGTAGAAAATTTTGGAAGAAATTAAAATAAATGGGAATACATAAACCTTTTCATTTACTTTTTTACACTTTAGTTCAACATTCGTTATCAAAACGTATTTTCTACTAAAATTAATTACAACTTTTATATATTCTGAAAGCATTTAAAATGAATAAGCTTTTATAAAAACTGCACCTATAAAAAGAAACTACTTATGCAAATACCTTGCTGCACTTTTTCCATTCCATACACACCCACTCAGTAGAGCAAAACGATTCCGACCATATTTGCGCTCGAATTCCTACCGAAACCCTTTACAAATTGAAACTCCCTCTCTGCGACTTCCGATAAATTTTCATGCTGACATCCTCCTTCAAGTGTGTTTCAGAATGCTGCAGTATTTCGGGAGTTTTAGTGCATAAACACTTGCGAACCATTAGCGTGCTCCTCTAACGTCCTCCCCTGTAAGTTGTTTTGGGAATTCGGTACTTTGAGAAGAGTTTCAGTTTGAATAAGTGTTGTGGCTTGCGTATTTCCAAGGAGGGTGAATGATTTCTAATAACGCGGGTTATTTTGTGTTAGACTGTGTATGGCTGGGAAAAAGTGGGATATTGTGAACTTTATTCAGAAGGAAAAGATATTGGATTTTAATAAGGAATAAATGTTATATTTTTAAATTTTATCTAGGATATCATGAGATACGTCAGCTAAGAATCACAGTTCAATTCAAAAGCAAACAATTTCAAGCTGAAATATTCTTGCTTTTAATATCCATTCATTCAAATGTATTTAGAGCAAATTACATTATTCACAATTAATGAGGAATAAAAGATGTAAAATTAAGGGATTTTAATGAGGAATGAGGGTAATATTTTTGAATCTAATCAAGGATATCATAAAATAGATCAGCACTGAATAACTCAGTTCAATTGAAAAACAAAAAATTCTTTGCTTAAATATATATATTTTTTATATCTTTTCTTTCAAATATGTTTTTAAAAAATTACTCTATTTAACATTAAAGGTAGTTCATATCCCGTATTTCTATATCCATTATAGGTTACATGATATAGCGTACATGAGAACGTCTTGAAAAAGTAAAACTATCTTATATATATGTGTGTGTGTGTGTGTGTGTGTGTGTGTGTGTGTGTGTGTGTGTGT
>JAPMOR010079011.1:0-11857 GCA_026543865.1 Argiope aurantia | reverse complement strand
TTTTTATGTTTTTTTTTTTTTTTTACTTTGGAAGGTGTAATACTTGTTAATTCGTTAAAATTTCATTTTAAAACTTTTTGATGATTACAATTCTTTCTCTTTTCAGTGATCTTTTGTATACAAAATATAAGCAAATAAATAAGAATAAAAATATGTAAGAAAATAAAAATTTAATAAAAAAAATTAATAAGAATAGCCAAGATTGTATATAATCATATCTTTTAAGTGAAGAAGAAGTTTCTTGATTATTTTTCTTTCAAACGATAAAAAAAAAAATCTGAAAACCTGAATTTTTATTGTGCTTCACTACTAGATTATGGTTTATATAATTTTTTTTTAAATTATTCATTTTATTTATGTAAAATGTTTTTACAAATTTTTTTATCATATTAAAAAAAATTAATCTAATGTTTCGAAGATCACAAATGTGTTTTTCTAAATATAATCATTATTCAGATATCTAATTATAAAATGCCCTATCAACTAAAAAAAAAAAGGCGTCAAAAATTATCTAAAAAAAATAAATGCTGCTTATTCTGTCAACTATATATTTATTTTCCTTTGAAGATTTTCAAAAGTTTCGACATAATTGTTTTCTATTTCAGATCCTTCTTTACAAGATTTTGTCCCCGCGTAATAATAAAAAATACATACATCAGAAATTCTATGTATTACATGATATCAAATAGATATGCTATTTCGCTACTGAGTTGCGTTTATTTCGTTGTTTAATGATGGTATATTTACATTTTTAATAACTATATTTATGGTTGGTTGATCAATTGCATGAACTTCAGAATCATATAAGTAATACTCCATATGCCGAAGGCGATACATTCAACGAAATCCCTGACAAATTCACGCTTGCCTTTTTAATACAGCGGCAATTTTTTCAGAATTTCTCAAAATAAAGCTAAGATTGTCACATCCATCAGCACGTTAAAATTTAATAACCGTAACCACCAAATCTTCGTCGCATTTAATCTCGAATCAGGCGTGTTCAAATGACTGGTTCGAGGTTTTTGATACATTTTGTTTGTTTTCATTTTATTTCTTCCCCAACCCTTTTCTGGGAACCGGAAGTCACAGCCGTTTCACGTGACTTGAGGCGCGTGCAGATGGTACACCCCGAGGTAGGGGATGGGATAATAAACAGAATAAAAAAACTACGAAAAGGGTTCGTCAGGTCAGAAAGAACCCCAGGCCAATATTTGGGATTTCACGTCAGGCGTTTTGTTCGTGACATTGAAATGGAATGAAAACATAAAGAACGTCTTCGAATGAATATGGGTCACCGTTTCAGCCATCTTAAATACTACTAATGTATCTGGCTAATCGCCTTTTTATAGACGTAAGTCGATTCCAAATTCTTCTCACAATATTCTTGGATATAATTCCTCCAAAACATATGGCGCCTCTTCCGTATTCTTCTAATGTAAATGAAATTCTTAAGCATCTTTTCGAATTCGGCTAAAGATCGTAAAAGATTTTGGGATTCTTCTCTTCCCAATCTCGATCGTTTGGAACAAAATACTTCGACCAATTATTGTGTTCTAAAAAGTTTTATTTTATAGTTATAATCCTCTGTATTTAAAAATATTTAAGAAGAATATCAACTTGAATAGAATTAATCCTTTGAACCTAGTTAATGTTACAGTTTCGAAAGATAATACATAATGTCAGCAGATTTTTGTGTTTAATATTGCTCAAATTGCTCCATTCAATAATAAATATCAGACGAGGACCAGATTTTTTGCATTTGAACTTTGACGACCTCAGAACTCAGAATGCTGGCTCAGGATAGCATTCTGAGAAGAAGAGGCTGAGGAAAAAGGTGTCAGACAAAATGCAATAAATATATAATTCTAAAACTTAAATATTTTCAAATATATTAGAAATTCATAACAATAAATTAATCTAATAATTAAAATATATTTCATACAAGCATGTATACCTTAATGACTAATTATTTTAATACAAAATTACTTTTGCATAAAATATATTACAAGAAATCTTTTTTTTTTTCATCTGAGATACTATTTTTATAATTAAAATGAAACATTGATTATACTAACGATTTTTATAAACTGCAGCTAGATAATTCTTTTCTTGTCAATAAATCAAATCAATCATTGTCCCTGACATTAATAGTTAGGTAATGATTTATTTTTACTTTTAGTTTTCTTCTAAAACTCTACTAACATGTTCTAGCAACAGTTCCTTGCTTGTATTTTTGTTTTTCCAACAGAAAAAACAAAACAAAACATGTTACTGTATGTTTTAGTATCCTGAGATGACCACTTTTCGACAATTCTATCTTACAAAGGGGTGAGACACGGAAGAATACGCGCATCTCCGGTATTTTATTTTACTGCTAAATATAAACATAGCCTTCATTTTTCCTTTCACACCTACTTTGTCGAATTAAACCCATCCTAACGCATGAGAAAAAGGGCGTAGGGTTTTAGAATTTATTGTCCAACAATGCAAACATAACACACATTGCCTTTTAAAACCAATCGAAAATGTTGCCAAAAATTAAAACGGAAATATCAAAAAATAAGAATTAGCAGTTCAAAAAGGAAAAAAGAATATACTTTAAATTCTCATCATTGTCTAGCAATGAAGTAACTACAAATTTCTTTATTTCATAATCGTCTGCATCTGTTCAATTATTTATTAAATTTTGAAAAAATTGAAAATGAAACTGCATTAGAATGAAACTGGTATCATTGAAAAAGTGAAATTGTGAATTTAAAAATACTATATAAATATTTTTGTGGGATAATTTGTTTCGAAGCTACTGTGGAAAAACGGAAAATTTCTGTTATATCGAATTAGTTTAATACTTAATTAAGGTTTAAGGACATTGTCCTTTCTTAATACAATATTCCTTGTTCTATTGGCAATATTCTTTATCCCATTTTAAAGATTGTCTTGTTTTAAAAAAATAAGTGGGCAAAGTTTAGCTGAATTCAGCTTAGTTGCTTAGGTTAAAATGTTCGAAAAAAGGTTTGCATACTTATATGTAATAATTACAAATTAGCTACGCTCTTAATATAATTTCCTAGTCATTCAAACTCTGTCTTCACTGTAACTTTTACTTCGGAGTTCCGTGACTTGCTGATTTTACCTCGTAATCAAACCGTTCCCTTAACAACTCTATAAGATTGGGAGGCTTTTTGACACTCTTTCATCCTTTTTGCTTATCTACTCGGTTCGCCGCCCTGCTCTCACCATGGCTTGATTTTGATAAAAAAAATCTTGATAAAAGCAAAAATATGGATTATATTCATGAAATTTCGAGAAATAACCAGTGGGAGTGGTCATCATATAGCTTTTTCCTATACTCTCTTATAAATTTGTCATGTCAGACAACAACTTACATGGCATTGGGGTACAATAGTTACGAAATATTAATTCTTGGCATGAATTTAGTATTTTTGCTGAATCTATCGTGTCATCCTTGAGGAGTTATTTGGCGATTATTCCCTGGCATGCGTTAAAAGAATCCAAAAATCGAATTTGTGTTTTAGACACGTTTTTCTCTGCCGACTGAAACAAAAATTTGTCACAAAACTGCATTTATAGTCACAAAATTCCATCCAAATTTGATATATCTAAGTCATTTCGTCTTTTAATTATCTCATTTATATGTTTAGGAAAATACAGTTGAATAGTTGGTTGCATTAGTTCAAGTGAATAGTTGCACTTGAACATATAGTTGCACCAGTCACACGGACAGTCTTCGACCGGCAAGGTTCGAACTAGCAACCGAACGAATGCGAATCCAACGCCCGACCAATCAGGCTATACCGGCCTCGTACCGTTTATGGTAAGAAACCGTAGTTAAAGATTCGGAAAGACTTAAGGTTTATGTACAGTTGCTTGTCAAACATAACAAAATCGTGCCAATTTATAGAAAAGTCAACAGGCAATCAAATAAGAAAGGGTTGACGGGATCCTAGCCCTGAATTTTAATAGTTAAAAAATTTAGTTTATATGTAATAGTTTAAATATAGTTTTATAGTTTGCACTTATAATAGTTTAAAAAAAATTGAACTCCATATTTTACTACGTTTCAGATCTCCGAAAATCCAAGAAACGTATTTTTCTAAAATATCATGCCTATGAGTGAAAATAATTATTCACATCTAAAGTATAGCTATGTTTCAAATTTGGAATCAAATCCGTTAAAGGGTTGGCCGTTCTGTCGGTCTAAACGTTCACAAACGTCTAAACGTAGTAACAGCCACTTAGATAAATTAAATCCGATAATTGATCTTATTATTAAAATAGTTTGGTATGGAGTTTTCATTTGGTTTATAAGTGGGCGTCTAAAATGCATACTCGTTTTTCTCCATTATATAACGAAGCACTAAATGCTCATGTACAAGATTTTAAAAATTTGCAGCTTTTTGTGCATTAGTTTCGCTTGTATTTTATTTTTCAGTATAATTTTGTGCGTTTCTTCTTTTTACTTTCACTTTTCGTTTACCTTCCATTTCTTTTGCTTAACTAATTACTATACTTCTAATATGAAATGATAATTTGCCTGAAAAACAGCATAGAGCAGAAAATTATTCCTTAACTTATTAAGCGAAAAGGAAATATTGATATCAAATTTTACTCAATACATTTTTTTTTTTACAAATTTTATTCAATAGATCGATAGTATTCGTTTTATATCCTTCATGAAAAATCTAGTTAATATTCGAAAAAATATATATAAATTAAAACCCATATCATTTAATTAAATGAATCCCTTCTTTTCCCCCCTCTAGTATTATATGCTAGATTATTAGATTTATTCTATTGTTAACTTAGTAATAATCTTTGGTTAAACTTCAATTGTTATTGGATGTAGAAGGTTTCAACAATCACTCTTATTATTGTTAGCAGAAATATTACTGTTTAATGTTAAACAAACGCACAAAACACAAACAATATAATAGATGAAACAATGAATCCACTTTTTGCTGCTATGTTAAGAATTATTTCTCTTTTTGCAACTGATCGTTGTGTGACTTTTTTTGCTGAGCGATGCTTAGTGCGTTTTTTGAACATTTCAATGAGGCTACGGCCATCGTTGGATGGATCGTCCTTTGGACGATCTGGGAACTGTTGAAATATTACATGTTCCCTCACTTACCCTCAATCGGAGATCTGTTTTTCGATCCCGATTTGGATCAGGATGTTTATACACCATCTGATCCACCTGCGACTAGAGTGGAATCCGTTCCAGTGGTTCGCTCCTACATGGTATTTAGGATTTGCCAGGCATTAGAACTTCCAGCAAAACTGGCTCCATCTGCAATCCAGGAGTCAGATATCCCAGTTGTAGAATCCTATATGGTCTACAAGCTGTGTTCTGCTCTGGGTTTGCCTGCACGGATGGCTCCTGTCGGAGTGCCAGTAGTAGAATCCTTTGAAATCTACCAGTTCTGTTTAGCCTTGGATATTCCAGTGAGATACCGGTCGCAGAAGGACGCAGTTTAACATCAAAACTGTCGTCGGCTGCCCGATGCAGTTTTTAGATCAGAACTGTCTTCGGATGCAGCGATGGAGGGTGGGTGGGCGGGGAACGAATGTAGCCCACCTCCACGTGGTGTTCCCTGGGCAACGGTGCAGTTCTCTGGAATTGCATCGGCTAAGAGGCTACTTAAGAGTGAAAACAAATAAATAATGAACTTATTATTTAGTTTGACAAAACTGCACACCCAATTTTTGATTTTGCGTTTTAATGGCACAAAATTTCATTACAAGCATCAAATTCAGAACATGCAGAACTTGTAGTTATGGTAGCAACAACTGCAATGTTTTTTATATATACGTAAGAATTATATATCTTTTTATCACAAAAAATAAAATAGAATTTAAAATATGTATTTTACAAGGAATTGTCGTTGCACTCGCACATACAGGAAATAGGTACCATTGAATATCATAAATCTGGTGGATGAATCTTATAATGACTTGAATTTGAAAAATCATAATGACAAAAATTTACAAATTCATAACATAATTCGTCGCCATATATTTATATGATGACAAAATAGATTAAAGGCCATATGGTCAGTATATTGCCACGATCCTACCAGAAGGATATGGAACTGAATGAACATCAGTACAAATGGGAATGGTGTGGATCGGGATTATGCGTTGTCTGGTAAGATATAATCAGCGTTAATCAATCGGTACCAGATGGTTTTTCAACTAGTAGATCGCCAATGAGAATTAGCATATTTGGTTTGGTTTATTTTACATCTATGAGCTTTGAGTTGGTTTATTTTTATGGCACAGAAGTCGTATTTGTCTAAGCTGTACCTCATTCATGAAATTAAATATTTGTATAAATTTATAATAAATTCAAACATGGAATTTTTGCAAAATCCAAATGTCTAAAAGCGTAAAAATGTAAGTCATGAAAAAGCGTAACAATGATGTAAGAAATGGTACTGTACTAAAAAAAAACAATATTTTTTAGGAAACTAAAAAGGTTAACATGCGAAGTTTTGGAAAGCAAATCTCCCAAATCAGGGTGAGATTTCTGAAAATATGTAAGAAGCTTTAAATAAAACCGTGGACATTCTACAAGAATGTGTAAAAGAGACATAGGACTGTCACAAATTGAGAAAAATGGTGTTGGGTCCTCCATCAATAAATGTCGGTGGGGAAATCGAGTATGCCCAATCTTCAACCTAGTTAAAATGTGTCCAGTTTTCTGCTGCGTAAAAAGGGCCAGAGATCTATTGTAGGCTTAATTGTATGACGCTTATTACGAATCTGTCTGTCTCATTCAGTTAGCCATTTGGAATGCAAAATGCGACACAGTATATATTTCTTATAATCAGAAAGAGGAACCTGTGCTGTCAAGAAAGTAGTAGCTAATTTAACTGCCATATCAGCCTTTTCAATTCTCGGAATTTCTACATATACGAGGATCCAACATAAAATAATTTGAAAGCTCTTCTAGATAAGTTTGTCATACAAGTTTAAAATGTTGAAAAGAAAAAGCTGGCTACGTGCTTGTAAAGATGCTAGGGATTTCAGAGTGCTGAGTGAATCAATGAATATGTTATAGCTATCTGCAGAACAATCTCAAATAAACGATAATACTTTTAAAATAGCAGTTACTTCAGTTAGAATAAATTTGTTATAGCAGTTAAAAAATGGAACAAATTGAATGAATTTTATTAGCTGTTGTAGAATTTGAAATAATGCAAGCGAAAGAAGTATGATCGAAACCTCTAGAGCCATCTATAAAAATAGGTTTAAATTGACGATATTTTTGACGATGGTCAGCAAATATTTGCAGATAAATGATATATGCAGTATTTTGTTTATCAAAATGTTGAAAGGAATTCAAGTATTGGCTACCATTATATTTCCAGGGTGGAAAGAAAAATGATTGTACAGAAACTATTTGTTCCTTTTCTAGATGCATTTCTGAAACAGAGACGGCCTTCTCTACGAAGGGGCACAGGTGCAAGAAACCATTTGTGGACCTAAACTTTTTATAAAATAAAAAAAACTACAAATACGAACATATATTACTATTGCATGTTTATTTAATTAGTGATTTTGTTTTGCTATTATTTCCAGAAAATTACAAATTTTTGCAATTTTTTTTTCGGTTCTTCGTGTGGCAAGTGCATTTAAGCGTTATGCACACATGCTTGATTGAAGACAATTCTTTATTCATTTTAATTTGTTGAAAAAACGCTCAGCATTTATTACAGTAATTGCCAATGTAAAAAAAAAGTTTTAACACAGTTAATACATTTAGAAATAAATCATCATAATTATTAATTAGTCTATATTGCAATATGTGTTAAGCGTTATTTAAATCTCTTTCATTCAAGATCAAATCCCGTAGCAAAACAATTATTAAGATTAGGTTTTCGTTTAGATTGTTATCATAAAACGTTACAAAGTTTTTGGGAAATTTTTCTAATTCATGTTTTTCTAGAGTGTTTATATCAGTGATGAACTTAAATGCTTTAAAATCTATCTTATATCTGTACAATAACAGTATCATTTACAGAATTAAGCAAATAATATCTAAATTCCTGAACCGGGTTTTTTATAATTTCATTTTCTGCTGTTTCGAAATATAATTTTTCACTTTTTCAAATTCATTTTTCAGAAAAATGTTCTGAAAGATTCAAATTACATGCTATTGGTTTTGGCTTCGTCCAAAAATGAGTTAAACTTTGTTCTTAAATCTTGGATTTTGGTTTTAATTTTATTGGCTAAATTAAAAGCCCATTCGAGAACAATTGTCTTTACTGGAAATAGTTTATTAATAGTGCTATTTTGGAAAATATCGCAAACCATACTATTAAACATAAAATAAATATCATTTCTTATATTGAAACCATTAGACTTTTAGCTTCGGATACCGCTGTATTATTGTCATTTGCATCAATAAATCAATTACAAGTTTGTTCAAACTGTATATACACTGCTTTAACCGAATCTATTTTGACTTTCCAACGAGTGTCACGTAGTGGTTTAAGAGTAATATTTAAATCCTTTGTAGAATTTCCCATCTTTTTGTAGAAGAAAATAAGCAATATAAACGTTGCAATATCCAAAAAAATTACAATATTTACTACTGGAAGCGGAATCAAAAATTAACAAATTAAAAGAGTGTCATAGGCAAGGCACATAAATTACAAGTGGGTTTAGAGCAATTATTCTAGATTGTACGCCTTTATATTTCCTTTTCATGTTGTTACCATTGTCGTATGCCTGTCCATTACATTCCAGAATATCTAAATAAAACTCCCTTAATATTTCTAATAGAGCTTTCGCTAGTCCTTTTCCAGTCACATCAGTAACTTCAATAAACCCTATAAATGTCTCATTTATACTTAACCTTTTCTCTTTATAATTTACATACCTAATAAAACCGGAAGTTTGTTTTTTATGGGAAAAATCAACTATAGAATCCATCTGGATACTGTAATATGTGGCTAATTTTGTATGGTCTTCATTTCCTAACCGAGGAATAATTTGTTCTTGTAATGTATGTGCTAAATCATGCAAAATTCAATTTTTGGAATTTTTTGTTGTTTTTGTATATGATCCTTAAGCGCAGAGTTGTATTTACTTACTAATTCGAATAAAAAATTTTCATTATCAGACGTTTCTATTATTTCACGGTTTCCACGAAGAGGAAGATGCTAAACACATGCTAAAAATAGAAACACATTTACAATTCTATGAGAAAACAATTTAAATCATTCCGTTTCCTTATTTATATTAACTTGATTTGTTTTATTAATAATCGAGCGTAAATGTAGTCTTTTCAGTAATTATTTCCAAGCAATAAATGAATTAAGTGACAAATAGAACGCTCATGATCTTGAATTACAGTTGATAGCTATCTCCAGTTATTATAGACACCTATAAATCGTTGAACCTATAAATAGAGGTTCCTCTGGAAAATAATGCACAGCAAAAACAAAATACCGAGTCTTGCGTTTTTTAATAAATCAACCAGCTGTGAAGCTGCATTTCACCATTTGGCACTTAAAAAAAAGTAGCAAGTAGTTGAAAATAATCTATCTTCAGCATTCTTAGCAAAAATTCCTTTGTGTCGCACAGGTCTGTTTTTAACAGAAAACATTTTAAACTTAATAGCTATAATGCTTGGTTATAAACCTGAATCACTTATATGCACTTGATCACATTTGTTAATGTCATTTTCGTGGTTATTTTCCGATTCAATTATATTTGTATAAACATATGGTTCTTCAAAGGTTTTTATAGTTTCTACTTTTTCATTTCAAGATTGTGTAGTTTGTGAGGAACATTCTTCGCCAGTTGAAACTTGAATTGTAACTTCTGAAGTCGAAGCAATTTCATTGCCAGAATTACTTTGTAGATAATAAAAGAAACATACTCATGACTTTTTGAAATTTAGCTTTTCTTCTTTTTTCTTTTTTTGAAGTCAAGTCTCGCCACCTAGAGAGATACTTCCTTGGCATGGACATGATTATATCTAACGATATTAAATATTTTATACTATGAATTATCAAATTTATAAATGCAATTTAACCTAATAGGTGAGGTAAATGACCGTACTTTATAATATGTTGCACACTTGCACTAAACTGTAATATATGTGTAAACTTTGTATATTTCAAAACCCAGCTATTGTTCCAGTTAAATTTCTTCCCTACCCCCTCCTTCTTTCCATCCCGCTATTACCGTTCAGAACATCATTTTAGTTCTTGGTCATGTTGAGGGCTCCTCAATCGCTGTGCCCCGTTGCATAGCCTCCTTCAAAGGGCCCGCCCTGAATCTGTACACAGAATTTTATTTATCTAGCTCTTCATTTTGCAATTATCGTGATAATTTATATTCAAACAGTCGAACAAGTGAACTTCCTCAAGGCAGATTTTTCACAAAATTTGACAGAAATCTGCAAATTTGGTGTAACGTAAATCAAATTTTATCCGTGTAGCTCAAATCGTTTTTGTGTTATCTTTGTCACAGACAGACAGATGGACATTTTCCAAAAATGTGTTTTTCGAAATCTGCGAGATTTAAATCGCGGAGATTCGTATAAATCTCGATTTCGAATCTTTTTTGACGACTATTATACCTTTTCTATATCATGTATACGAGAAAGTGACAAGCGTTAAAAAAACTCTACTCATTCTTCTATCGAATTTTGCATGCATACCTATAGAGGCACAATGACTTTCATTTATATTAAGATAACTATATTTTTCTTTGTTGTATCATTATATTTGTCTTGTTGGTATGACTGATTTTTATCGCACTCGACCACTTTTACTATTTTAAGTAATTTAAACGCGGGGATAAACAATTTCTTATAAAGATTTACTTTTAGATTAATTTATGGGTCAACGTCTGAAAATTATTTAAAAAGTAGAGCATCATTTTTTCTACACTCCTTTATAGTTTGACTTATTGACTCTCACTATAATTTTTCTCAGACTGAAACAGGAATCGCAAGTCCATTATACATAATCAGCGCTGAAATTTACATGAAACGTCTTTGAACTCAAAGCAAAAATTCGCCTTTTGAACCCACCCATCCTAGTCCTACCTGACACCAAACCACACCTGTTCGAAACTACCTGTTTCACATGACTATAATTTAACACTCATTAGAAATCTCAGGATAGAGAGAAGAAAATATAAAGTACAGCTTCTCATCTTGAATTCTGGCCACTGATAACGTACCTATGGCACTTACTGGTGGGCAAATCATTATTATTCATTTCCGATGAGTATGGTTCAAGAGCTGGCATTTCCCGCGTAACAACTGACGGCAATTTCTTGAAGAGATCGCAATAATTTGAAAAGATATGTTTAAAGTCTCAACAGGATCAACAAAATAAACTGAAAGTCACCAGCAGGGTTGATAGAGTCTTCTCGGAAACGGAACTTGAGGCATTTTTTTAAATTTTTTTTTAATGCACGATATTTGGTTTGTAGGTTTATAATGTAAATCCGTTGCGTTTTTAAACTAACTAAAGTTTCTTTAAACTAACTGAAGAACCAAAAGTAAAAGCTAGTAATCAAATAGGGAAAGTCTGCAACTGTCTAACTGTCCCGCAAAATGTTTGCGCTCCGAGACCTTGATTTCTTGAGCAATAATTTTAAGGCATTTAATTTTATGTTTTCATTTGCTGTACAAAGATCGTGTAATCGAACACATTCAAATTCAAATTAAATATGAGTTGAGGACATTTTCTGTTATTGGTGGTTGGATTATAAGTATATAGCTCTGATAATCTTTGTATGAAAATATTTGGATTATATTAAAAAATATATGTTTACCATTTTGCTTAAAATTATTTATAATTTTTTT
>JAPMOR010079010.1:0-12726 GCA_026543865.1 Argiope aurantia | reverse complement strand
AAATGAAGTTCCCTCTTTTTTACATTTCTAATTATGATTTCAAATTCTCATGGAAGTAATAACTTAACGTAATATCAGTATATTTTGCGAAAGTTAAATTAAAAAGTCTAACATTTGTATTTATGTTGCATTCCTTAGATAATTTAAAAACACTTTTTTTTTATTGTAGCTGCGTTAACAATATTCTACTATTTTTGCATGATTCTTTCAAGAATGGATTCAATTTGTGATAGTTTTCAAAAATATCGCCAGATTTAATTTTCTTTAAATAAGACCCTGAAGTTTAATATTTAATTATAAATTATTTTGAGATGTAGCACGTTTAGTTATTTGCTTCTAAAACTAATACTGTTCTAAGAATTAAATAATAGTATAACTAGACCACCATTATCTGATTTGTTTCTTATTTTTTCATTCTTTTGGCCTTGAAATCAATTTGTGTTTCAGGAAATAATTTCTAGCAGACGCTTGGCGGTAAGAGAATTAATTTCAGCAATTATTCCAACTCTGCAAGAAATGTTGATTCTTTCTTTTCTAGTGAAGGAATACTTACTAAATCGGCCAAAATTAAAAGGAAGTTATTTACAAAGGTTATTATATTAGCAAAAATAAAACCAGATTTTTTATTTTTTAAAATTAAATTTAGTCATTCGTTCCACTCTTCCTACATTTTTTACTTTCTAGAGAATGAAATAAACAAACAGTAAAGAATTATATACTGTAATTGTCAAAAACTTCAAACTCGATATTTTGATGGATTTTCACATTTTAAACCTCTTTGAATCATAAACATTCATTTTTGAAGTTACACCTGCCTGATTAACTCTTTGCCTATCTCTATGCAATAACTCAAATTTCCTTTGAGCTAAAAGGCTAAAATTTTATGCCTGATCTTTATCTAAAATTTGAAAAATTCTGGCCATTTTTAAATAAAATACTTTTAGAGCAAGTATGTTCGAAATGTTAACTTTTAGTATGAACTTAGCATTTCTACTGAATTTATCATGTTATCTTTGGTAAGCTTTTTGGCGATTAATTCCTGTTATGCGGTTAATATTTCCGAAAATCAGATTTGTATTTTAAACAGGTTTCCCCCAACCACTTGAAACAAAATTTGACACAGAAACTGTAGACACAAAATCAAAACAAAATTTGAATATATTTTAGTCATTGCATTTTTGAGCTATCGCGTTTACATGCTTCTGAAAGTACAGATTTTCATATGTTCACTTCAATGTTGACATGTTTCTACACTATAGATGTTAAATCTGTGTACAAAATTTCATCTATCTGGCTCCCTCTGGTTTGGTGTTACCGTGTTAATTTATATTCTACAGCCGGACAGACAGACTTCCTCTAAACGGATTTTGTTCAAATGTGATGGATATCTATAAGTTTGGCATAAAGACTTTATACTGAATTTCATCTATCTAACTCAAAGAGTTATTGTTGTATCTTTGCTACAGACAGACAGACATAACGCCAAAAATGGGTTTTTTGTACTCGGAGTTACAACTGCCGTTTAGTTAAAAATTCACATACCAGATTTGATATATTTAAGTCACTGCGGCTTTGAGTTATCGGTTTTACATGTTTCTGAAAGTACAGACAGACAGACTGTCAACCCCTTGTTGAATTTCACTCAAAATTCGATAGATATCTTAATTATGGTTGTTCAATTTTATCCACTTTGCTCTATTCAGTTTTTGTTATCGTGTTAACTTATATTCGAACAGCCGGACAGACAGACTTCCTCTAATTAGCTCAAAATTTGATAGAAATTTATAAAGACGATATACCAAGTTTCAAAATCCAGCTCAAAGCGGTTTTCAGTTATTCTTGATAAACAAACTTATTTTTAAATGAGTTTGGCTGATAGGCATCTATAAAATAGAAGTTAAATCAGTGTACCGAATTTTATTCCTGTAGCTAGCTCCCTTTGTTTTGTTGTTATCTTGTAAATTTCCATTCGAACAGCTGGACAGACAGACTTCTTCTGAACGGATTTTTCTCACAGGAATCAACAAATTTGGCGTAAAACCCGTTTAACCTTCTCTTTCAAAGCTTATTTGTGTTATATTTATCAAAGAATGACAGAAACAAAGCCAAAAATATGTTTTTTGTACTCAGGGGGAGAGGGCTTAAAATGTGGAGATTCCCCAACACCTCGAGTTTGAATTTTTTGGCGACAACAATACTTTCCCCATATTTCGAATAAGAGAGAAAAAAAAAACCCCTTTTTTTCTTCAACCTGTTTGCGCAACTTTTTTCTACACCATTCAGAATTTTATATGAATTGGTTTTAAGCGGCTCCGTCGCTTCCTATTAATTCGACGCTTCCTCAATTTAGGCTTAATGGCTGTTTTCATACATATTGGGACGAATGCTTCGTGGAAACATTATTTTTGTCCGTCTGTCTTAACACAGTCAGGCCGGCTCAAGGACGTACGTTTCCATGGTGTAAGGTTAGTTTTCAAGGATGCGGTATGTTAATACGCGTTAATAAATTCGGATTCACACAGAAGGAGGTCACCACATTTGGGACGAACAATGGGTCGTGTCCAGCCAGAAAAAAGAAAATGCATATTAAAGCCGTTATTTCAAAGATAACAAGAATTTGTTATAACTACGAAAAGGAGGAGATTTTAATTTATTTTTTTTGAAACATCATGTTCCGTTGATGAATCATTAATTTCAAAATCTTACGAAAGCGTGTCAGGCTTAACATTGTTGACAAAATATTAACGTATCTGAACTGTCTAAGCAATAGTAGAGATAAATATGAGAAACTGTGTAAAAATATAGGTATTTATTTCTACCTTAATTTTAATTAAAAATTAAATTAGTGAACTTAAATGACATTATAATTAAACTTTAATTCATTTCTACTAATAATAAATGAGAATATATGTATGTTGATGCTCTACTGGAGATCATTTGGCTTAAGACAACGAAATTTGGTCCAGATTTATTTTAACCCTTTAAAGGGCCATTTTTTTTCTAGTCATATTATGTTAAAATATTTTTAGGTTTGAAATTGGAATAAGAAAAGGGATTCATTTAGCTTATTAGATAACTTTAATTTTATTAATTAATTAATTCGGTTAATTAATAATTAAGTAACAAATCAAGACACATCATTTTGTCTGAGATAAAGAACTGAAGCATCTAAGTTTCTGACTTAGTAAAAAAATTTGTCAGAACTTATGCCAACCTACATAATTTCATACACAGATTGATAAATTTGGTGGGAAGCATACTTCCCACGGCCCTAGAAAGGGTTAAGAGATGGAAATATGCGCTTCATTAAAAAATTTTTGTTTGAACTTTTTATTTAAAAATTTTAATAATCAAAAAGCAATGATAGATCTAAGAATATGTGTAAAAATATAAGTATTTATTTATTTTAAAACTTTGTTAAAAATTAGATTAATCAACTGTCTTAAACGACAATATATGCAACAATTTAAAATTTCAAAAAAACTGACACTTTTTATGACACCAATTTAATTAAACTTAATTCCAATTCATTTCTTAATCAATTTTTTCCCTAAATTCTAGCAATTTTCTTTAAATATTTTTACCTAATTTTCTACAATAAATTTTATTGTTGTAAAGACATTTAAAATGTTTTAAACAGGGCATTTTCTTCCATTGTTGAAAGCTAAGGAAGAAACATTCTGCAGATTATCTATGCAATTAATATGAGTTATCAGAAAATGAAATTACATTAATGCAAAAAATATCAAGCAATTCGAAATAGATCACAAATTTTTTTAACGGCACTCGATTCCATTAGAAACACAGAAGAAATTATTTAATCATTTATAATGCATCATGGTTATATTCAATATTATTTAAGCTTATGCTCGGTGTCATGATATTATCGTTTATTTTGCATTAATTTGCTGTTTTAGTTGGCAACAGCTTTCTGTGAACGATCTTGATATTAATTTTAATTAAAGCCTGAAGTTATTCTGAATTATTTTTGTAAATATAATTTACGTATTTTATAATTTCGTGGTGGTTTTTTTTACCAAGGCATTTTAATGGATTTATCTATTATTGTTAATGGTCTGGCAATGTTAATTGTTATTGTTAATGGTTAAAGCAGCTAGTTTTTTATTGTTAATGCTAATTTAATTATTATTGTTAATAGTCTAGCAATGTTAATTATCATTGTTAATGGTTAAAGTAACTAGCCTTTTAAGGATAATTACTTACAAACTGCTACAAATAAATATGTACAAAATTATCAACCAATTTGAATATAAATGTAATTTTTTAAAGATAATTACGCAAGAACGTCTTTAAATAAATTTGTTTTAAAATTATCAAGCCCTTCGAACACAAATGTATGCTTTTAAGGATAATTACTTATGAACTGCGTGAAATAAATTTGTATACAAATTATCAACTGATTCGAAGACAAAAGATAATACTCAATGTTTATAAGTACTTCAATAACTAAGTGAACGGATTTCACCAGTTATACTTGACATAGTGTTAATATCATCCAAACATTTGTGTAATTTTTACAACTCTGTTTATTTATCAATTCGGCTAAAAATATTTTTTAGAAAAGTAAAGGAAAGTATAATCTTCCAGTTAATTATGACATTATTAATTAAAGCTTATAGGCATTTTGACGTCAAAATAATGTTTAATTTCCAGTTACGTTTCGTATCATTATTTAAATGCGAAAAAACAAGTCAAACAGTAATCAACAAAGATAGCAGAATATGACTACATTATAATTTATGCTAACGAAATCGAGGAGCAGAATACGATGATGGCGACGGTTTCTTAACAAATGTCAAAAATTTCGCCAGCCATATAAAGAACGATATTTCTTTTCTGAAGACATCTGGGTTTCCTAACAGTAATCCTATTGCATATTCAGCGTATAAAGGCCTCAAATTCAAGAACACAATTCGGGCCTTGCAAAACTCCAGATAAAACTGAAAGAACAAAAAAAAAAGCAATGAATTTTTTTTAAAAAAATGGTAATTTCAAGCTTGATCAAGTTGACAAGATATGCAACCGATAGTAAATCAATGGATATAAATTATCCGATATTTTCTCACATAATTTCTAATAAAGATATAATCCCCCTTTTCCTAGTTAAAATTGTAGACCTTGCTGAAGATCGATAAGACCATGGATGTTCAAATTTTTATTTTCAGAATCCCGTACATAAGAGTACAGCTAATAGAGAAAACCATATATGCATTTTTGACGCCTTCCTACCGAATGAAACCAAGATAAGCAACGATTTTATTTACAAAATTACACACCAGATTTCATTTATTTAAATCATTGCATTCTACAATTTCAATCAGCTCAGTTAACATGCATGGGAAAGTACAGACTTATAGATGGACTAGGCCTTGGAGGATGTGATTCATATTTTGACACAGATCTATATTTTCGGCGCTAAAATTGGGTATTAATTTTTTCAACCTAGCTCTTTACGTTTTGTTGTTATTGTCCTCACTTGTAATAACTAAACAAACTTCTGAGTGTATTCCGCTTAAAATTTGATAGAAACCTATTGTTTTAAGACCGTATCCACATTTTATCTGTCTAATTCACAGCATTTTTCAATGAATTTCAGACAAGCTAAATTCCAAAAATATGCTTTCCGGACTCAGGAAAGTTTGAAACGTGAAAAACGTCAAAATCTGGAGTTCGAACGTTTTGACAATTATTGTGTCTTTTCTTTGATTCGTACAGGAGAAAATTAAAAAAAAAAGGAACTGGAATCAATAGAAAGGCAATAAGAGTACAAGCCCTTAAAAACTATTCGTATTTTTTTATATTCCCATATAAGATACAAAGAAAAAATATAATCATCTGGATGATTGCGTTTTTTTCCCAGTCATTTCTTAAATGCTTGTGACTTAACAAATAGATAGACGGTCTATTCATTCCCGAGCACCAAAACTTATTCGATGTCAAATTTCAGCAACTCCTCTCCTTAAGTCCCAAAACCATTTTTTAAAATTATGTTTACATTTCGGTAAATAAGAATAAATAAAAAAATTGCGTTGAGCTATACGTATGAAATTTGGTATGCGACCTTTTCGCGAAATTTAGATTTCCGTCAGAATTTGGGGCCGCGGTGGCCTGGTGGTAAGGTCTCGGCTTCGGAACCGGAGGGTTTCAGGTTCGAGACCCGATTCCACCGAAGAACCGTCGTGTAAGGGGGCCAGTTGCACGTTAAATCCGTCCTGACCAAACGTCCTCCCGCTGGTGTGGTGTGGTGTGGAGAGGGGGGGTGCCAGCTCAGGTGTCGTCCTCGTCATCTGACCGTGGTTCAAAATTACGAGGTCCGTCCCAAAATAGCCCAAGTGTTGCTTCAAACGGGACGTTAATATAACTAAACCAACCAAACTAATCCGTCAGAATTTGAATGAAATCCAAACACGGGAAGTTTGTCTGTCAGTCTATCCGAGTGAACGCAATAATTATAAAATAGGAAGAGCTAGATAGAAGTCTCGGTACACAGATTTAAAATCTAATGTGCACATCTGTATTATATTTTGAACCAAATACTTCATTAAATGGAATGTCTGACGGTTTGTAAAAAGTGCTTAACGCAAAAACGCAATGACATGGAAGAATTAAATTTGTTATGGGATATTGTTGCTAAAATAGTAGTTGCACATCAAATTTGGCTTCAATTGATGAAAAAAATTCGTCCAAATGCACGCTCAGTTTTCCTTCCCTAGAAAGCGCTCATAAAGGACGAAAATGTCTTTAATGGAGAGTTTGAGAGAAAATTTCGGGAAGACCACTCGTTATGTAAACTCGTTAACATATTCTACACAATAGATGCAGCTATTTATTTAAAGATGTAATTGCTTTAGCATACAAACAAATGTACTAAATAGCACCAAGAATATGTCTAGACATAATTTAATTTCTGTCTTTCATACAACAAAACTTGCTGAGTAACTTTTTGATTGTTTTTATCTGGTAAATTTATTAACATTTTTTAATTTTAAGGCAATCAGTATTTCAATATTCGTTTGTTAAGAAATCGATTTCCAGTATTTTCTCGTGTGTCCTGACATTTTATTGAATTTATTTTTTTATGCAAAATTTTCCACCTGCTTCAGTGCGCGTTGGGTTCCTCTCTTACCACCTGCCCACCTTTCGTAACTCGTACAACCTACGCATTTCTGAATCACCACTCTTAATTTTTTTTTGTTTCGATTGTTTCTCTATCAACTAACTCCTCTGAAAGACTTCCTGAGAGGCTGCAAATACTATCATAACCATATTAGGAAATTTCGATAAAATGGATTATTAATTTGTTTATTAGAGTCAAACTGGTTTGATTCCTTCTAGTAATTTCTATTTTGGAATAATTCATTTTATTTATTGATTATTTTCATGCATTATAGTATTAAATCGTCAAAAAAATCGAACTCAAAATTTTGACTGAAGTTCATGTTTCCTTGCATATAAAATAATTGAAACTGTAATAATCATAAATAAAATATGGAAGCAACTTTTTCTAAAATGTGAAAACGAATTGAAAAGAAGCATTGCAGTTAAACTGATATAACTGATTTTTTTTTTATAATTTTAAGATGAAAATATTTTGCCTGTTCATATTTATGGATAGAAAGATATAAATTCTTAATTACAAATTATTGAAAAAGATATTTCGATCGTTCTGGTTTTAAAATTAGAGAGAAATGTTCAAATATCTTGACGGAATATCCTGATTCATTGCCAATAAAATAAATAAAATTGTAATAATACTTATAATAAAGCTCAATGTGTGTGTGTGTGTGTGTGTTGGCGCTCTACAGACCACACTATTCAACCTACAGCTACCAGATTTGGCACGTGTATACCTTGGAGGCCGGGAATGTGCACCTGGGGATTATTTTTTCGAATTTTTAACTAGAATTTTATTTATTTAAAAATTAAGCGAAATTTTTACGTGTTTCTGCTATAACTGCCGAAAATATTACCGCACAAAAAAGATTTTTACATGAAGTTAAAGATAAAAAATTTATCTTTTAAATGATACTACTGTTTTAATCTTAAAATTAAATTTCTATTTTTAATGAATTTTTAAATAAATATTTTAACTATGTTTTTCAATAATTTTTTTCGTCAAAAATAAAAATGAGGATTAAGCACGTTTCGCATTCAGGAGAAAAAAATAGCTTTTTTCAAAGTGTTGCCATCACATTGATTAAAGCTCTAACTGAAAATAAATTAAATCTTTTTCGAAATGAAATCTGCAAAAATATAATTTTCGGCAAGTGTCTGTAGGAAATGAAACAAATATGAAATATTATTTTTTCTAAAAAATAAATTCAAGAAAAATTATTTTATGATCTTTTACACTCTCTATACAGGGTGTTTATTCAGTCCCGGATCCATTTTGATATTTAATGACTCATAAAATAATGAAGATGTAAACAAACTTATGGCATTTATTGATGGAATAACTCATATATTTTCCTTTTCAGGTTTGAATATTTTTACTTTTGTAAATATCGTCTGCGCGTGTTTTTAATTTCAGATAATTTCATTTTCCAGTCTAAATATCTGTACTTTTCTAAATATCGTCTGCTTATTAATTTCATTTTTCTCTCTTTTGTTTTTGGCAACTATTGAAATGTTATGTTTACTTTTGATGTGTTGTTCTATGTAGTACTTTTGTATGTGATGTTTTATTCTATCGGATATTAAGGAGAATGCATACACCACAAGAGAAAGCACAGATTTTATGGTGGTCATAGTGTTAATTTCCAATCAACTAAATCACTGACTTTTAAGAGTTAATTTCCAATCAACTAAATCACTGACTTTTAAGAGTTAATTTCAAATCACTTAAACTGACTGATTTATGAAGATTTGAATATCACTATTCAATAAAAAAAGGATAATTTTAGATTTTTCATCGATCGTTTCAAAGAAAATACGCCAATAAGCGCGCAGGTTTCTCAAGATTAATTGGCCTAAGATTATGAAAATGGTGAGTTTTTCTAAATTTTTAACATTTAAAACTTCATAAATAAGTCTTAGATGATCGTGGAAAATAGAAACATTCATTCATTTATTTAAAATTTGGTGCGTCCAGAATATTTATCAGAATATGATACCTTACTGCATTAAATTTAGACTTCATAATTTTTGAAATATATTTATAAGCAGGAACAAAATATTATTATTGATTTCATTTCAATCCTTTTGAAAGCAAAACTAAAAACTGAATTTTATACTGAATCTCAGAAATTTTTGTTGAATTATTGTTTGAGATATTACATAAACTATGAAAAATATTTTGTAGTTAACATAAGACTTAAATACCGAGCAATTCTGTTTGCAATACTCATATTCAATAATAATAATAATTAATAAATAAAAATAAAGATGATAAATAGAATAAAACGCTTGGTTTTATTAAAAAATATCTTAATATTAATTGCAATTTCGTCATTTACATTTTTAATTAAAGTTGAAGTTTTACCGGAAATGGCAACAAATTAGCAAAATATATATAGTAAATTGAACGAAACGATCTAAACAATATAAGTTTGGTATGACTATCAAAATTTGAAGATTAAAAATGTTTTGTTTGAGAATCATTTAAGAGACCAATTACTTAAAATATTTAATTGAAAATTGTAGCGAGCGGTAATACTGGCGAACCGGCTGGTCGCCAAAGGCGGCTAGTGATAAATAAAATATGGAAGCAATTTGTTTTAAAAATGTTAAAACCAGAGGAAACGAATCATTTCAGTTAAACTGATATAACTGATTTTTTTAAAAAAAAATTTATATAAATATTTTGTCGGTTAATATTTATGGAAGAAAGATTTAAATTCTTAATTAATTAAAATTGGATGAAAAAGACGTATCAATCATTCTGATTTTTTAAAATTAAGGAGAAATGCTCGAATATTCCGAAAGAATTTCATGTTTCATTGCCAATAAAAAAAATAAATTTGTAATAATGATAAATAAAATACGGAAGAAAAAGGCTTTAAAATGAGAAAACTATTACAATTAAAATGATGGAATTGATTTTTTAAAAACTAATGATGAAAATATTTCTTCGGTAAATATTTATAGTTAGAAAATTTTAAATTTATAACTAATTACAAATGAATGAAAAAGATATTTCGATCGGTTTGGTTTTAAAATTAGAGAGAAATGTTAAAATAATTGCAGCCAAAATTTGAAAATGGTCACTGAATTAGAATATCGTATGCAGGAAAGTTTAATTTTAATTATTAAAACGTTTCTGGTAAGAAGATTGTTTTTTTTTAATTTCTCAATATTCTATAAAATACTAAATGAGAAATATCAATTAAGTTAGAATTTTAATTGTTATATTCTCTTCTACCGTACACTTATTTTTTTTCTGCAATTATGAATGTCACATAAATTATCGGAACATCATAACTTTCTTTATTAATTTTTAAAACTCGCCTCCAAAAAGCGAATCACTATTACGAATGCCTGTATGTTTCTTTTCTTGCATGACAAGAATCAGCTTTCTTTTTTTTCAAATGATTGATTAAAGGCAGTATTATATGTTAGAATTGACAATACATCACTCAAAAAAGGCAGTTTAAAACTATGCCAACACATTCTCTATTTCAGCATTTTGCGTATTTATTTTTCATCACAGAAAAGTATCTCATTTTTTTTCCACTAAACGCAGCTGAAATTCGGACACATCTGTCCGTACTACAGGAAAATATTTTACAGACGAATTTCACCCTATCCCACACCCCCGTTCTTTCCACACCATTCCCCGTCACAATGACAATAAATAAAACTCAGGGTCGAGTATTCAACAAAGTTGTCTTTGTTGGCGAAACGGAAATTATTTTCATTCACGGAATGGCATCATTATCTTGATGTCAATCAGAAGCCCATTAACATCCATATTTAGATAAAAATGGAAATGAGTTTGTAGAATTTTAATTTAGTACAGCATTTGATTCAGCAACATCATTCATTTCAAGAAAATTAAAATAATAAGTTCTGTTGTTTCGAAACAAATACCAGACTTCTGAATTGTATATCCATCCCTACTAATAATAAAAATAAATTTATGCGTCTCTTTCTTTCTTTTTTTTTTCTCTTTTTGCGTATTGGTGCTCTCGTGGCCTGGTGGTAAGGTCTCGGCGTGTGAGCCGTAGGGTTACAGGTTCGAGACCCGATTCCACCGATGAACCGTCGTGTAAGGGGGTCCGTTGCACGTTAAATCCGACATGCCAAACGTCCACCCGCTGGTGTGGCGTGGAGAGGGGGGTGCCAGCTCAGGTGTCGTCCTCGTCATCTGACTGCGGTTCAAAATGACGAGGTCCGTCCCAAAATAGCCCTAGTGTTGCTTTACAACGGGATGTTAATATAACTAAACCTAAACTAAATTCTAACATAAAACTATCAAACCTGACACATATATACTTTGGAATGTACAACTCGGAGTGTTACTTAGAATATGTAATAGAATAGTAATTAAAAATGAAGTGGAATTTCGGTGTTTTTCTACGATAACTTCGGAGAATACTGCTGCTCAAAAATGGTTTTTACGTCATGTAAAAATTCAGAAAAAATTGCATTTTCAATGATAATTTTTTTTTCTATTTTTAAATAAATTTTAAAATATTATGTGCGTGTTTTATAAAAGTATATTTCCTAATTGAAGTGAAACACAAAATGTTTTTATTGTTGATAGAAAAATAAAAAAAATTTGAAATTATTCTCGTCTGTAAATACCACAACTCAATTTTTTTTTTTTACCTAGATAGGATGAAATTTGTTATGATACTTTAACACAACATTCCTAGCTTTCTGTCAAATTTTGAAATAAATCTATTTAAAAGAAATCTATCTGTCCAGTTATCTGAATACAAGTTAACGTTAATTAATTGAAAACAAATTCAACAAACGGATAAAATTTGGATTAGTTTAGTTATATTAACGTCCCGTTTGAAGCAACACTAGGGCTATTTTGGGACGGACCTCGTCATTTTGAACCGTGGTCAGATGACGAGGGCGACACCTGAGCTGGCACACCCTCACCACACCAGCGGAAGGACGTTTGGTCAGGACGGATTTTAACGTACAACAGTCCCCCTTACACGACGTTTCTTTGGTGGAATCGGGTCTCGAACCTGAAACCCTCCGATTCCGAAGCTGAGACCTTACCACCAGGCCACCGCGGCCCGGATAAAATTTAGTATAATGTTTATTATCTAAAGTGCAGACCCGTCTTAAATTTTGAACTACATCCAACAAGGAGTTAGCAGTCTGTTTTTCACATACATGTGAAAATGAGAATTCAAAAACACACCAACTAGGATAAATAAAATTTAGTACACCAAATTAAGTATATAAATTGTATATTTTTTATTAAATTTTGAACAAATATGTGGAAAGGTTTACTGTCTATCTGTTTATTTTTTCATGTGCATGCAAATGGGATAACTCAAAAATACAATGTCTTAAAGAAGTGAAATTTGTTATGTGATATAATGATTACAATTGTAATTCTATATCAGTTTTCGATTTCAATCAGTAAAAAAAAAGAAAAAGACGTACAGAATATATATTTGATTTTCTGATTCATGTGTATTGACCACATCCCAAAGATTAATCCTTTCCCCCTAAAGACCGCCATTGATAACACTCTAATAAGTTCTTTTGTAACTATTATTCCATAATGGCGGTTAATAC
>JAPMOR010079005.1:411662-451954 GCA_026543865.1 Argiope aurantia | reverse complement strand
AAAATGGGTACAGTTGAAATTGTGATTTCATTGATGAAGTTAGATGAAGGAAAGATTCTTTGCAATATTTGTCGACAGAGAAATGCATGGATTTATGAAAATATTTCTGCACTAACTATGAGTCATTTTTACCAAGATTTGTGACAAGATTAGGAATGATATAAGAAATTGACATTCAAAATATTCACTTATTAAAAATATGAATGAAATGATGATTTTTATCAGATATAAGCCTCGCGAGTAAATGGATACATTAATATGTTTTCTTATTTTAGTATTAAAATTAACTTTAAAAACTTATTATTTCAACTTATTATTTTAATTATTTCAAAATAAGATAATAAGTCAAAAATAGTCAAAATAATATTTTCATCAACATATTATCAATAAAATATTCACCTACTATATATTGATAAAATATTGTTTTATTATTTTCAGAACTTAAAAAAATGGAATGAAAAACAAAAATCTGAAAACAAACAAAAAAAAATCGCACAAATTTTTATTAAAAAATTTTCAATAACAGATTATATTTTCCGAAATGAATGTAGTATTTTTAAATTATTAATAATAAAAGTTTTTATAATTTATTTTAATCAGAGAACTATATATTCATTCATTGTATATCATGCTATTTTCATTTCGAATACCAAATATGCGAGTAAAATGCTTACAACTAAAAATTAGAAAAAAACTGAAGTAAAATTCACTGAAAGTCAATAAAAGGAATGTATTATATTCGTAATGCAATTTGATGAATGATAATTCCTTTAAATAATTTATTAAACACATTTTTCTATTACTTATAAAAATTTATAAAATCATATTGCGGAATTTTTTTTAAATTTATTTTTGAACACATTCTATTTTCTGCAAACATTGCAGATTGAAAGAGAAGTTCTCAGTTCTCAGGGCGAAAACCAAATTCTTAGTTAAAAAACCGCATGGCAATTGCCCTGCGTTGATAGAGTTATTACTTGATTGATCAGTCAGTACTATTCAAAAACCCGGTGTTTAGGGGGACGTGATAGTCGAGACGCCGGAAAGTTTACCCCCTGTTGTTAATGGTCAGGGGAAAGAAAAAACATACCAAGCCGGTTTACGAACATTCTGCCAATTTCTTTTCTAGTAAATTGTGTTCATGTGCTCGATGAGTTAATGGAGAGCATTAAGGACAAATTTTATGTTCCTGTAAGTAATAATTCAAACTTCAAAGCAGATTTCCAAATCACAATGCAAGCATCCTTAATATTAGCCACCGTACGGCTACAGATACGGCTAGAAGCTACTTTCTACAAAAACAAAAGGACGCTCACTTCGAAAACTTATTCATTTTAGCTTAAACAAAATGTATTAAAAAATGTTAATAAAACAAGAATTTTTTCGCCCGACTTCGGATCAATGTTTCACAAAATGATAATAAAATTACAGAAGACAGATAGACACCAACAAATATGCGTTTGCATTTAAACAAAGGAACTGGAAACAGTATGTCATTAAAATATTTTTAAATAACATTATAAATTATTTAAAATCTCAATATTTAAAACTATTTGATTCTAAAATGCACCGAAAATCTCTATTCTTCTCTGCCTTATCCACTAATTTGTTCACAGACTTCTCTGCTACAGAAACTGTACTTTCAGTTTTTAACATTTGTTTATTTTAAATCACTTAATCCATCCGTAATGCGTTTCTTTTCTTTTCCTTATTTTGAATGTTTATGTTTGCGACATATTTAGATTACACAAGAAAAATACTGGCTCTAAATTCTTTTAAGATTTGAAAGTTATCTAGTCCATGGCATTTTTTTTATTATTTAAAATCAACAGCTATCTTTCTTCTTTCAGGTTTTCAGGCTCATGGATGATGGAGATAAAGGAGAAAGCATATTAATACAAAGTTAGAAATCCATTATCTTCATCTTTGAATTTTGAATTATTAGCATCTTTCGAGATAATTTCCTATTCCAAATTTCCAGACCGTTTCTACTTTTACATGTATGAGAATAAAAAGAGAAAATACTGTTATCGTTGAAATATTCGACCTCGAGATTTTGACGAATCTCCATACAACTCTTAATCCGAAAAGCATATGTTTGGAATTATGTATGTCTAAAAGCAATTCGTAGCAATTTTGAAACTCAAAATTGCTACGAATTGAACGGATGAAAGTTAGAATGTTGTATTTATACACAATTTCTAGATTTTTATAAAATTTTGAACGAAATCCATTCACAGGAAGTATGTCTGGCTGGCAGGCTTCATATTTTGAATGTAAATTCCTATCATATTTTGAACCAAATCGGTCAACAGGTTGTCGGTCTGTCAGTCTGTACTTTAGCAAGCATAAATCGAAAACGCTATAACTTAGATAAATGAAACTAGATATGCGACCATGCAATTAAAATTGTAGTTGTCAAATTTTGGTGTCAATGAGTTGAAAAAAAGATATCCAAAATACATACTCGGTTTTCTTCATTGTACTATGAAACGCAAAACGCTTACGGACAGAATTATGAGAAAAAAACTGAGCACTCGGCCGTAATTTTTATGTAGTGGAGGAAGGATACACCTTAATTAGGGAGCACGTAAGAAAATTTCAGATATACCACTAATTATAGTTTTTATTGATGGAATTCTCAAAGCAAAATCAAGTTACAAATTGACATTCTTTTCTCTCCTCAAAAATAGAGAATGTATATTTTACCAATTTTTTCAGGAGCCTAACAAAAGAAAAAGAAATCAAGCAACTTTCCAAGGCTCCAAAGAGTCACCAAGGATTTTCAAGGACCATGAGAACCCTATTTCTGCATAATAAAAAATCGAAAGGTTTGATCTGAGATGAAACAAACAATCCAAATTTTTAACATTTCTTAATATTTGCCAGTTTATAACAGGTTTTTAGATGATGAGTAAATAATATAATATCTATTCACTAATTATCTGAAATAAAAGTAAATTAAATTGTATAATAACTTATGAATCAAATGAATTAAACAATATATTCCAAGAACGAATTTGATCTGAACGAATTCTTAAAACTAATTATAAACTCTCACTCAAAATGTTTGTCCAGAAAGTTTTATTTTTATAAACCTACACACAATTATCTGAAATTCAATGATAACAATTATGCCTTTATGGTTGCATGTAAGATTGAAACACAGAAAAGAGAAAAATGGAGTTCCTAGATTATAGTTTCTAAAAAACAGCAGAAGAATTCATTCTAGAATGTTTTAGTGTTTTACAAAAACTATAAATATTCTTCACAAGTGAGTGGTTCTCAACCACTTTACAATCTCCACTTTTCTTTTTCTCTCCCTCTTCTTTGATTTAAAAAAAATTTGGAAACATTATGGGGATGGGGATTAGGAATTTAGCTATTATATGACAAGATATGACACTAAAATGGAAATTTAACGGATCATTTACATCAATTTTATGAATTCATAATTCAATCCTTTTGTATCCATAAAATAAAAGACATGCTGTGATTTAAAATAAACAGCTATTTTCAATACTTTCTTTATTTGATATGCTATTATAATGCAACATTTTCTTTCCAATTATCAGCAAAAATATTCTAATAATTTGGAATAAAAATTTCCAGTACAATGTAATCTTGTCAGAAATTGCTTCATTTCTTATTTTATGGTGATAATTTAATTTAATACTTTTCAAATGAAGCTGCTTAAATAATGAATGAGTTATCAAAAATCATTCACCATTTCAAATTATAATCTGTTAGAAAGCATTGAAGGAAAGTAATAATAAATGAAATTGTAAAAATTTTAACAAAATTCTTCTCCTACAGCAAGTACAATACTATTTTTTCTTATATATAGCACTCAAACATATATATTGATGGTTCTTTCTTTTTTTTTCAGATATAAATTCATAAACTAGAAAGGAAAAAAAAAGGGTTTGTAATTAAAGAATTCTGAATGGCTAGTGTGTAATAAACCATACAAAAAATGAATTAAAGTGCACTCAGTAGCTACCTGCTCTTCCTCCTTAAATTGAAATAAGTATTGAAGCATAACTATTCCCACAGGAGACATTAATTATATAAATACTTGTAACAAGATTCAAATAAATTTTGTCCATGTATGAAAAAGATAAAAAAGATTTTCATTTATTTTATGACTTAGTGAAAAATGCCTCAAAAATGCTAAAAGATAATTCAGAAGTTTGAGATTTTCCTTTCTGTTAACTATCCACTCAAGTAATAACAAAACTAAATATAGGCTAAATATTTTACAAATAATTTAAGCAAGACCTTAGAAGGGGATAGTCAAACCTTATTATGAATTTATAAAAAAATATCCATAAAACTCACCATAAGGATACTTAGTTTCATAACTATGAGCAGCTACTTTGCCCCATGGCAAATCATCGTCTTTTATACCTCTTGGCATGCCATTGTATCCTAAACTAACAACTCTATTTTCTTTATCAACTATACAAGCACCAACCTAAAATGGCATTGAAATTATAATATTTGCTTAACAATGTAACAATTATAAAAAAAAATCTTAAATAATGCTTCAATTATGAATCATTTATGCTCTTAAACGAAATTTGGATGGCCTCAATTAAAACTGAAATCTATATATATTCTAATGAATTAAATTAAATTTAAAAAATCATTTTTAGAATAAAATAGATTGTACAAAATTGAAGGTGAAAAAAACAAACAAAAAAAACAGGAAAACAAGAAATAATTCATTCATATATCTGTGTGCTTAGAATTAAAAATGTATAACATTATTGCATGTAAATACAGAGACATTATACTATTAAAACCTTTAACAGAAAGTAAAAAGATTTTTTTTTTATAATCTAAATCATACTTTTGTATTGGGATCTTTACTACGAGCAGCAGTCAAATAACACAAACTCATGAAATAATCATGCCAGGGCAAGTAAGATTCTGGAAATAAGAACTAAAATTAATATACATCTTACAATACAAAGAAACATATTTTGAAAAGTACCCAAAAGTAACTTTATCAAAATAAAACATTCATTAAATTTTGTATCAGAAGAGGAATAACAGCTTGGGAGCATAAAAAAAAAAGTATAAATAATCAATTCTTTATCTTTCATTATTTAAGAATTCTTAAACAGTAAATTAATACAGACAATACTGCTTTTTTTTTCACAAATGTGTGAAAAAATTCAAGAATGATCTTGAAGTGCTATAGAGTAGTTTTGAGAAGTCTTTGTCTTTACTGCTTTATCTGCAGCCAAAAAAATTCCATTTGATAGTAAAGGGCAAAGACAATTTGATGCAAATTTTTATTTTATTGTCAATCATAATTCCATAGAAAAAAATCATTTCATGGCACAAGGTTCAATGTAGTAGAAACTGTGCCAACACATGGGTCATTGCTCACTTTTTAACGAATGAATAATTCATAATATAAAATACAAAATCTAAACCATTTGTAAAAGCACAGAAAGTTGTGTACAGACAAACTAAAATTAAATTCAAAAACAATCAAATGATTTAAATACAAGGAACAAATTTCATGGCTCTAAGAAGTGGAAACACAGAGATTCTCTCCGACCAAGTTTTTTCGGATCAGAACAGACGTATGAAAAGAATACAAAATATGAGAAATAAAATTGAAATAATAAGTTAAAATATGTGCAAATGAAATAATAGGTCGCATGAGACCATATTCTTCAAAGAGCAAACTTTTATGAGCATAGAAAATGTTTATGAGTAGAACATGAGCTGTCAATACACAAATGAATCAACAGCTGCTATTCTGATTGACACAATAAACTTTGAAGTTATCAGAAACTTAGTATATTATTTTCTCCAAATTCCATAAATATTTGTCCTTCTGTATGTATACATAATCTTAGATGGGCATATTTCAAAGTAAAATAGAAGTATTCAAGAAATTATATAAAGAAGTTTTAAAAAAATTTTAAAAAAAATCTTCATATTTTTCTTTCTTTCCATAAAAAAAACTATGCATATAATCAGAAGTTAGGGATTTAAATATTAATAGGTAAAATCAAATTTAAAAATAAAAATTATTTCAGAATTCATGATATGATTCTTTGCACATTTAAATTTTTTTTAAAAGTTAAATACAGAACACTCCCGAGTATCTGGTTCACGATTATCCGGCCTAGTTTTCTTTCATCGTAATTAAATGAGGAAGGCAAGGCGTTGTATTGCATTGGTAACATTCTTTATATTTCTTGCATTTAAGTTAGACAAGACATTACAGAATTTATGTTAAAGTGTGAACAGTTTTAGTTTTCTCAAATAAATTCTTGTAGTGTGCAGTGCAGTATATAAGTATATATAAATTACCAGTACAGCCTTCTATTTTAACCCGACACGTTACAGGGCCGAGGCCGCGTTTACATTATATGCGACTTGAGATAAATGGAGGGTTTAGTACTCAATAAGGAGAAAATGCGCATTATAACAGCTAGCTTTGGTATAAAATCTTTGTCTTCTAGTATTGGTGGGCAAAGAAATGAGTTCATAGAACTCCGGAATATCCGGCATTTCTGTTATCCGGCCTGTCCTTCCGCGACATTAGGCTGGATAATCGGGAGTCTACTGTAACCTGAAAAATTTAGATAGTTAATATTAAATAAAAAATGCTTCATCAGAAAATTTTTAGATAGTTGAAAAATGGTAATTAAGTAGATGTTTTGAAAAACACCTTTATCAGTGAATTTTTTATTTAAAGAATATTAAAGTGAGTTACAAAATCTATGGATATGATGTTTATTTTAATTACTTTTTTATTAGAAATAATTGCAACTAAAATTTTAAAAAATATATTTTCAACTTCCTTTTTAATTTTTAAAGGCGACAGAATATCAAAATCTAAAGCCAGTATAAAATTCAATCATAGATTTATTATGTTATTTCATTCATATGTTATTTAAATATACTTGTAAAACCACATTCATTTCTATTTAATGGAAGAAGCTTTAAAAATCATTTGCTTTTTCATCATTTAAAAATTATCATCTTATTTTTGTAAATCAAAAATTTACAAAACTTTCTACAATCTCAGTCGTTTCCCCCTCCCCTCCCCCTCTTCTATGTCTCACATAAAAATAATTTTATTCAAATGTAAACTATCTCAAATTTCTTTTCTGAAATTCTACCTCTTTGCTACTTTTGACACTAAAAATTTTTTTAAAAGATTAATTATATTTTAAAGTAAAATAAAAATTAAAGTAAAAGTATTAAAGAAAGTAAAGTAGTAAGCCCTACTTTATTTTCTTTTCCAATATTTTCTTAATGGCTCATTCATTTGTCAAGGCAAACCCTAAAAAGAGTAGAAGTCGTAGTTTTCTGAACACTATTGAATTTTGTGGCATAATTTCAGAACTACAAAGCTGTAATAGTAATTGAATTACATAATCTTATTTTAAATCTTAAAAAAAAAAAGGACAGTTTTTGTTTGCATAGTGTTTAAATTTGTTAAATACGTACGGCAAAGCATGAATTATTGCACTTGATTAATATAGCTAGATATTTGAAAACATGACAATATTCATTTGAAATTATAAAGCTCAAATATCAATAGCTCAAAATTCTTCAATAATTTTGTTGAAAAAATGAAAATTTATACGTATTGGAATTAGATTTATTTTAGAGAATTTGAATCAGCATACTAAGCTGGGTACTGCCACTAATAAAAATTAAGTCAGATTGAATTTTAATTTAAAAATGGCTGCTTGCATAGTAAAAAAAAATACATAAACATTTAGAAGCCTTTTGTACACAAATTTTTGGTTTAAATGTGTGATTAATTAGTACCATCCTTTATGAATAAAAATTAAAAAACTCCATAATCAGTTAGAAACAATTATTTTAAGATTACACAAAATTTTAGTTTAAATGTGCAGTAATCAGTTCCTGAATAATCAGCAGCACTCAAACACTTTTTAGTTGAAGATGACAAATATAGTGAACACTGCTATATTCGTAAAGTGTTTACTTTTAAATTTTTATAAGAAAAGCAATAAATAATTAAAGAAAAAGTTTAAAAAAAAAGAAACAAAAACATTAAAATAACCCAAATTAAAGAAAAACAATATGTTAGGAAAAACGTGGTACTGTCTAAAAAACAAAAGATTATACATGAGTTATTCAATGCAGAAAAAGCCTAAAGATTATAATGCATAAAAATAGTAAATATAGGAACAAAAATGAAAAAATTAATAAAATAAATCCAAGTTAAAGATTTTATTAAGGGCTATATTTAGGCTGAGATCCAAATCTAAGTTTTTTTTTTTTTTTTTTTTTTTTTGTGAGGCACTTTTCAATTACCAATGGAAACAGAAATTTTTATAAAATCTATAAATAGCACTAAAACAAGAACTATAATCTTATAACATTTTAATTCCCAAATTACAGAAAAACAAACCAAAACCAATCTTCTATAACTAACTTTCATAGAAATTTATTCATACAAACCTAAATTAACAAAATAAAGCAAATTGAAAAAAACTATATATGTTTTTTTTTTTTTTTTTTTTTATAAAAAATAAAAAAAAAAAAAAAAAAATATCAAAAAAAAAAAAAAAAAATAAAAACAAAAGCTTTTTATTTTTTTTTATTATAAAAAAAAAAAAAAAAAAACTTAAATGCTTTATCTAAATATTTCAAATGCCATCGAAACTCATCCCAAAATTTTGAATTTATCAAAAAAAAGATAAAAAATCAAGAAAGAAATCTATTTAAAGAAATCTGTTCAACAGTACTGCAGTATTTTTCTATTCAACTTCTAAAATTTTAAAAGTAAAACTTAAAAGCTTTTTTAATTTGTTGGTCTTATAAGAAAAGTACTTTTCAAACTAAGAAATTCGAATTTACAAATAACAGTTGATCGATTCATTAATTTAAACAAAGAAACCAGGTTGATAAAATGGGCTAGCCTATGTTTAAAGATTCTCTTTCCCCTGAAAGGTATACAGGATGACCTTCATAGGCTGGAAGTTAACAATTTTTTCCTTAATTTATGATTTAAAAAAAAATTTAATTCAAAAATCGAAATAAAAAAAACTTTCCATTCCAGAATTAAACAAAAAATCTTTGCAAAAATTTAAAAACAAACAAACAACCCAAAAATGGAAATTTGCGAGTTTTTCATTAAGGAAATTAAAATTTGATTTTTCAACAGCTGGAAATTTTTAAGGAACTAGAACATCTTAGCCTTACAGAAAGTTTCTCACATTCAATGAGAACAGGGAAGCCTAAGGCAGCATACATGTATGTTTCAGTCACCACCATTTTAGAGGGGAATCGAATATAATTAAAATTTGAAAGTATACCAAATACACTGAAGGAAGTTTCAGAAAAATAAAACTCTAAGGGGGAAAAAAAGTTAAATATAGGATGATCCTTCTAATTTTCAGAAATAAGACACTTTAGAGGGCCCAAATTTTCTATAGCCTATGTAGATGCTGTGACGCCCCAACCCAATAACTCGCATCCGATTAAATTTGGCTGATATCAGTGACCACAAAATGATCTGGACAATTTCTTATCAGATAGAAGATAACAGTGAGGTCCTGGGGATTGAGATCGTAGAAGACACCAACAGATCATTAAATAAAACTAATAAGAAAGCTGAGAAGTGCAGAATAGAATAGTCTTGGGACTAGTGGAGTACTTTCCCTTTCGTTTATATGGATATTGTGACAGCAGACCCAATGGCTGAGTTCAGTGCTCTCTGAGTTAAATCATCAAGATCAGTTGATGTCAGTGACCACCAAAGGACCAATCAAGAAAACATAATCAGGCTGAGAACAGATGTGAAGCAAAATAACTTTCAAGTCAAAATCAACGAGGAAGGACAGACTATTTTTACATCAAAACAAAAAGCTCCAATTTTAACACCACTATGAGAAACACCTCGGTTTTCCCATTTGTAATAAAATCAAATTGTAAGTAAATTGAAAGTAACCAATGAAACATAATTAAAATTGTTTTGATGCTTTTGATCTCCCATTGAGGTTTACTTCTATAATATATAAATCTGACATTAAAAAAAAAAAAATAGAACAGTTAAAAGTGGTTTAATGCTTCTGATCTTGAATTGAGGTGTGTTCATTTAATACATAAATAATGGAAATTGATATTAGAAAGAAAAAAATCAGTATAAATTATTGATTTTTATTTCCTTAAAAGAAACTGTTTTAGAAATTTTTATTTTAAAAAAAATGTTTAAATAAAATATACTCATTTTATTTAAACAAACAATTAGTCAATGACAAAAACCAATTATATAGTTGTATATATTAGTATATCAATTATATAGACCTACTCAAAATCAATCAAATGTCATGCAACGCTTTTTTTGTAAAATTTCTATAGAAAACTTGAAACCCTAAATGCAACATTATTAATAATTCCCAATTATAGCATCAGAGAAAATTTTTCCAATCTATTAAATGTGAACACTCATATTTAAACTTTTAAAAAATAGTGCAATTTAAATTTGAATGTGGCATTAGAAAATAAAATTGACAAGGTAAAACTTTATGCCAAAAAAATTGCACTGCATATTATTTTCCATATTAATGAAATAATAAAATACCTAGCTATTCAATGTTTATCTTTTCAGGGCTAGTGAAAAATTATTTCAAACCAGTAATTGAAATTCGAACAGTTTGCTAAATTTGACTTAATTATTCCAATTCCATATTGAAAGATTTAAAAATTAGAATTTTCAAAATAATGTAAGAGCATTAAAAAATCCATCTATAATCTAAGACTTACCACTGATGTAAGCCATTATAAATAGTTATCTATATTTATTATGTTATGGTTAATGATGCTCCTGTTAAAGTAAATAAATTTTTGTGGGGGTGGGGCGTTATCCTCACCCTAATTGGAAATGATTAAATCATATATTGTTAGCAAATTTACTAAAATTAACTTTGAATTTTGATGGCCTCTACAATCAAGATTGTGATAATAGTTCTAATGAAAAAGATGTTGAAAATAGAATCCAAATGTATTTTACATTTAAACCCTAGAGCATTTTATTTAACTTGCACTTTTCATTTAAGTACTATCAATAACACAGCTTATATTAATAACATACGATCATTTTCAATATTGTTCAAGAAAGTTTTTTTTCTAACTTTTTCTTATAAAGGATGGGAAATGTGTCTTAAATTTAATCTTATATTTCCAAATAAAATTTCTGTGCTTTGTTCATTTGTAATTATATTAATACAATCTAAAGAAAAATCAAAACAAAATTACAAAAGAAATTTTTTAAAAAATTGTATAAAGAAAAACAAGATTTAAGACGGGACTAACCTCCTAAAGGAATAAAATAAATCAAAGATTTTAAATACTTAAATCTGAAACTCTCCAGAAGAAATACTTTGCCAAAATTTACAGAAATAAGCTAGAACAAATTTTTAGAAATTTTACAATAACCTTGAGAATTTACTATCATCATTCGTTTCAGTGGCAAGTAGAGAAAAAAGTGTTACAAATCTGTAATGTTGCTTTCCAACACAATTACTTCCAACACAGGAAAAGACAAGTTTTAAGGTCAGCTGTATTGGATGCTGATCGGATGCCGAATCAATGATCCCCGGCTTAGCGACCCTTTGGCGGCTTGGAGACAAAATGGGTGATACTGAAATCTTCAGGAATTTCGGCAATATGTCCAATAGAAGGTGAATTATGTTGACTGTTCGAGAACCTTCTATGCTCTGCCCCGGGAACTATAAATGGCCGGCTATCCGAGCCGAAGTCTATCGTATAGTGAGAGTCGCACAGTTAGTCAGAATTAAGTCAGCGAGGAATTAGTTGGATAATCCAACGAAGGCGCAAGCGTTGAGTGAAGCTCAAATGGTAGTGAATTGAGACTTGAGCCGAGTCTTGGAGACGAATATTGAAGCAGCATCAATCGTGTGTTCAGTAGCCAGTCGTATTGTAGCGAGTCGACAGTTGAGTATAGCTAAACCAACAAGACAGTGGCAAATAGTAGGCATTTGAAGGCAGTAGCGTGTTTATTGACTAGCTACGCGAATTCTCTCTTCCTGCTGAGTTCTGCCATGCCGTTTTGTGTGCTGTTGTGGATGTTTACTACTTGTGGACTGCTGTTTGTTGCAAGTGCTGCTATGTATTGCTTGTGTACGTCTCGAGTGTGTTTGGTCGTCTTGTCGTTTGGTATGTAATCGCGCCTTCTTGCTAATAAGCGTCATTATTTTTTTTATTGAGGCCTGTTGACTTTATCACCATACATCCAATAGAGCGTACCCGTTGACTTTACGAAATTTGTGGAGGAACTAAGCAACAAAAGATTTTTCCGAATAAAATTAATTCAAAATTTTGAGAATAATCAGAAGAATGTTTAGTTGGATTTACACAGGGTGCGTAGTAAGAAACTGCTGCAAAAATTAAGTACTTTTAAGCACTTTTTAAGTACCTTAGCCCCCAAAATTAAGCACCTTTGTATGAGTATGCATATGTACACTGAGTATTTTCTAAGCATAGTATTTTTTGTTTGTTTTGTTTTATAATAACGCATAGTTTTTATCGAAAAAATCTTAAAAATTAATTTTAATTGTTTACTTTTTAAATTTTAATATTTATTTTTGTATTTGCACAACATCTTCTAATTTAAAATTATGCCTTTTTGGATTTGACAAAAGCATAGAAATTATCATAAAAATGAAAAAAATATTAATACCATAAGTAAACTTTTATAAGATTAACAATAAAGATATGCGAGATTTTTCAACTTTTCTTAAAATTAAAATAAAATTTCAGATTGATACAATATTTCTGAAAATGTCGATAGTAATGTAAAAGTTCAGCACGACCACAAATTTTGTATTTGATTTTTATATAAGCAACAACAACAACAATTAAGATCAAACACGGCCGGAATTGAAAAAGTAAATTTCTCCCTGCGCTGACTCATTATATTAAGTAATTTTATTTGCAATCTTATAAAGCTAAGAACTAAAGCATTCGCATGCCTCTCATCATACGACTAGCAAAATTGCCGTGAAATTGATGATAGAGCAATGTCATGTTCTAAATAAGCATCCCTGGCATGCGGTCGAAAGTATCCAAAAAGCGTATTTAGGTTTTAGCTGCATTCCTCCCAATCGATTAAAACAAAAAATTTACTAAAAACTACACTTCTAATCACAAAATTACATCCCAAATTTGATATATTTAAGCCATAACATTTTAAAATTATCGCATTTACATATTTCTGACGGTACAGATCGACAAGCGGTGAAACCCTTGTTGGATTTGGTTCAAATTTTGATAGATATTTATACAATATATATTAAATCTGTGTACCAAATTTTATCTATTTAGAGCTCTACGTTTTGTAGTTATCAAGCTAACTTATATTCGAACAGTTGGATAGACAAACAGGTTTCCTCTAAAAGGGTGTTGCTAAAAAGTTGATCGAAACCTACAAGTGTGGTGGTGTGAAGACCATATACCAAATTTCATCCATTTAGCTCAGTGTGTGTGTTATCTTTGTCACAGATAAACATTTTCCGAAAATATGTTTTCGAATTCAAAGAGGTATGAAACGTGGCGATTCATTAAAATCTCGAGTACGACTTTTTTGACGATTGCAATATTTTCTCTAAATTTTGTATAAGTCAAAATGCCAACTGAAGCATTTTTTTAAAAAAAAAGTCTTTCTTGAAGCCAGCGTGAGACAATATATCGCATTGATTCAAAATATAACAAAACTTATCACATGAAAAATGTTATTCAATGAACATACTTAAAAAATTTTTAATTTTAAAGAAAAGCAAACTTTTTTTTTAACAATAATTTTAACAGCTGCAGAATAATGGGATTCAACGATTCGAAAAAGAAATATCATTTTGAATTTCATTATAATAAAAATCGTTGTTACAAACTGTGTCCAAAATTAATTTCTCAGAATTTTTTTTAATTACATTCAACCAAACAAAATTAATATTTAAAAGATATTCTTTTTTAACTTTGAAAACAGTGTTAAAATAATTTTTAGAAGATAACATGCTTTGCTCTTATGATGAAAACACATTGAAATTCTATTTTTTAACTAAACTTAGAATTAAAAGTTTCAGACATCCATTCTTAACATGCCTCTAATGCAAAATAAAATATTTTGCCGAATTTCATGCTCCTAACTTCAATGGCTTTATGCTGGGTGTTGCTCAGGACGAGACTTTATATATAAAAAAGAGATTTCATTGAGAAAAAAAAATTTCTGTAAAAGTTATAAAATGATAAAATCTAAATCCTGAAAAAAATTGTAATTTTTTTAAATTCTTTTAAAAATATTTTAGTATTAGACCCAGCAGTTTTTTTTTTCTTAATTAGAAAAAATTTGGCAAGATGAGTCTAACAAATACAAATGGATGGGGACATCCAAAAAAATAGCAAGAAAGATATCACGATTATTGAAAATTTAAGGCTTTAAGTTAAAATTTCAACATACTAGATTTTACACGATTTACTAACACAATTAATTTCAACTCAATATAGTACAGTTGAATATTTGTAGTAGGTCATTCAAGTATTTGCTCAAAAACGACATATTAATGAGAATGATGATCGAATATGTTAGTGTTTTTAAAGTAGCTTTTCCCAAGTTCGATATATCGTATCAAATTCAACCTGCTATTTTCATATTTTCCGTCTATCGGTCATTATCGCATATCTGCTTTAACAACATATAAAAGTTTAAATATAAACTTACCAAGTATAATTTAAATTCTTTAACATCTCAAACATTAAAAATTGAAATCGGAATGTTTTTCGATTCGCATAGTACGCATTTTGTACTGCCCCTTCCAAATAACTATCCCAGTATTTTTATAAATGCCAATGCATACTGTTGACGAAAAAAATCACTAAGCGTTATCCTAAAACGTGCTGGAACCCCTGAAATACTTCTTCGTATTCTTCCCTTTTGTTGGTTTTCTTTTTTGAAACATCCGATAAACAAGCCTTTACGACCATGATTTCGAATTATCATATTCAACTTATGGAGAAACAAAACAAAATAAAAGCTTTCTTCGTCTTCATGAGAAAATTCAGCACTTTTTAAGGATTTTTTTCTGAAAATTAAGCACTTTTAAGGTGCTTAAAAATGGTTTTCAAATTTAAGCACTTTCTAAGCACTTTTCATGACGCTACGCACTCTGTTACAGTAATTTCATTAAAAAAAAACATTCTAAATTTTCCTCAATATCAATGATACTGAGGTGCTATTATCATCAATAGCTAGATGGATACTTTTGTAAGAAATGGGAAAAAACTCACATTCATGAATCATATTACTAGATTTTTTCAAAAAATTTCTGCAACATATTGAGTCCCATTTGTATCACCATTTAATTTTATATTCTTCAATAATATATGTATTTAATAAAATCGCTTTAAAATTAAAAGTTTTCTTGATAAATTTTTATAAATATTGTTGACAATGACAACAACTATTAGTTCTCATTGTTCTACACTATACGACAATTCTATTGTATCAAGTTTTGCAACAATAATTAATTTAGTAAAAATTTTCTTTTATATTTTTCCTAATGATTTTATAAAGTTTGATATAAAAAATGAAGACAAAATGATTTATGATTATTTACTAAGAGCACATTTAATATTACTTTAATTCCAATTCTTTAAATTTAACTGATAATTTCTTTCTATGGATAATTTCTTTCTATTTCTTGTGGTAAGCCATTGTTACAGAGCAGGTAAGAGCCTAAAAACAGACGTTTTCTCAAGGTGAGGAAATTCTTAGAACCAGCCTTAATTAAGAAAATTTTCTAATGTCGAAGAAAAGGATTCTACATTCTTCATTAAAACGAGGTCCAATGAATCCTTAAAATTTAGTTATATTACAGTTTTTTATTTCAGTCATTCATCAACTATAATTTATTTCAAACATTTAGTGTCACATGTGACTTTTACATAAATCTCCTTCAGCAGTCTCAGTAAGCCTTTCAGGGCATAATTTAACAATATATGTTTGGTCTTCATTTATATACATGGTCTTCATTTTTTTTCATGCATGCATGATGAAAAAAAAGAACATTTTACATTGCAATATTTATAATGCAAAACTATGCATTTAAATAAACAACTAAATTTTAAGTAGCACTAGATTTTTAAACTCAAATTGTGGTTTCAATAACAAGTAGGGGTCATTTACTTGAATTTTTAACATGGATAATCAGGTGGATATATATGGATTTACCACAAGAGCTGCAATTGAGTTATTTAATTTATAAATAATTTATTAAGCTACATTAATAAATTCAATGAGAAACAGGTATATAAAAAACACATAATTCAGCTTTTTGAATCCACCTTTTCATTATACTTTAATTCATGGTATAAAAAAGCATTTTGGGAATTTTAGATATCAGAATTAGATTATTCTTCCCATTATCAGTAATATTCATACTTCTGTTTGTTTTGTCCTCTTTTGGATGATTTTACTCAGTAAAAAGAAAGTCAGCAGTGTATAAGAAAGGTGCTTTTTTAGAGTTTCTTTTTTAGGTGCATCTCCATTCTAGATATTCTTTTCCAATTTTGATTTTCAGCTTCTTTTTTAGTCATGCTATTATATTTTAGTTTCAAACTTGGGTAATGCTTTAATATATTACTTAGCAAAGAATAAAATTATCCCCTATCTTTCATCTCATCCCTATTTTGGTGAAATTAAAGCTGGCTAGTATATGAGTATAGGAAATTTCCCCTATCTGAAAACAAACAGTATATGCATTTGTATTTAAACTCCCCTTAAAAAAATCAGTATCTTATTACTTGGTATAGGCAGTGAAAATCATTAATCCATTTAATTTAAGCCTGTTTCAAAATCTACAAACAAGGAAAGACATAAATTATGATATTACCAACAAGAATTTTTAAAAATCGATTAAAATACAGATTAACTAGTTTCAACTTCAGAATCTGAAATATATAATTTCACAAATTTAGTGGCAAATTTTAATAATAATAAGTTAATAATGATCCAAGGAAAAAACATACTATTAGGAATCACAGAAGCTTGCTTGCAAATTTCAGATGACAAATTTTGTTCTAGACTACAGCACTTGTCAAATTTATCACTGGCACTTGCAACTGAAATTGCATCTTCCTCACAGTCACATTCAAAAGATGATTGTGGAGTTTCCATTGTAAGAAGTCTATTATTTATTCTGAAAAAAAAAGCCATTAAAAAAGAAAAACAATCATAGCTTTAAAATATATTATACAGGGTATATTTTAAATATAAAAAATAAATATAAATCACTGAAATATCAGGGTTATAGATTGTTACAACTGTTCTTAGATGAAGTGTACACATTTTTCTCAGAATTACAATGAAAAAGAAAATATAACTTTATAAATATATATGCAAGCAGATTATTTTAGTCTTTCAATTCGACAATTTATTTAGTCAATACTACAAACAAAACTAGGGACACCTAAATACAGGGCTATCTGAATTTAATTTTAGAATTGTCAAACTATACTCACAGTTCACAACCATTTACTAAACTGTCTGCTCAGTAACAATAATACATTATCTATAATATAACCAATTTAAAAACATTAGATAACTATACAACAAAAAGGGAAAAAGATACCCAAGAATATTCAAAAAGAATACTGAATGTGCCATGAATTTTTTCCAGCTTTGTTCTAAGAAGTTGCTTATTAGAAAGATCCTGTATTGCTTTATCCGTTACCTTATTCAATTTACACTGCAGTGATGAAGTAACTGTTGCCTTAATTACACCAGTTATGATGAATAATAAAAGGTCTTTATGTTGAAAATTTGAAAGAAAAAAACTCAGTGTTACTACTCTATTTTATGTGACTAAATTATTGTAGGTGAAAGATATATTTATATAAAGCAACTTTAAAACACCAGTATTATTTTAAGTAGCATGCAAAATACTTTCTGCAGTATTTCTATATATAATTTTACTTCATATCTTTTGAATAATATATCATCTAAAAATTCATTAATACCATTAATATCTTTTGTTTATTTAGAGTTTGATATAGGGCATTTATTACTGACTTAATTATGGACCCCCTAAAATAATTCAGTCTGGGAATTGCTAAGAATTTACATTATATATATATATATACAAAAGATTTCTTATAAGGTAATAAGGCAACTAGAAGCATAAACAAAACCAATAATTTTAAATTAATTAAAATCAAAAACAAAGTTTTTTTTTTTTAAACTTTGATCTTGAAACAAAATGTAAGTTCTTTTTTAATAGATGCTATTCAGTATTACATTTGTGAGCATACGTTACTCTACTAACTGGGACAAGAATCCAGTGTAAATGTGATTAAATAAGCATGAAAACAATTTAAAGTGAAAACTGTTGGTGACTTTCTTTACAGAAAATTGAAGTACAGATGGTGTTTTTACATTCCTTTTTCTTTTAAGGTAAAGCTCCAAAGATATACTTAGCAAAAATAAATACAGGTAACCTTTTCAGAATAAATCTTTTACATTAAATGGGTACTTTAATTTCTTGGCACAAGATCCAATTTAGAACAAGTTGTGCCTTTCACAAGACATATTAAAAGTTCAAGGATAAAAACAGTTTTAAATCTATAGTATAAATAAAGAAAGAAATGCAGTCAAGAAACTCTGACTTGGCCTGAGCCTGACCTTCGTAAAACAAGGCCTCACAACTTATTTGTGACGTCACACAGGTAGGATGATTGGCTGCCATGAGCAGAATCCCGCTTTCTTCCTTGATGTTTAGGTATATTTTAAATTCACTTAAAAATAACTTATAATTAATATTAAAAAAATGCATAAAATTCAAAATTATTTATTTTTTTCCTGTGTGAATAAAAAAATAGGCATGGTAAAAAATCTTAAGGTGCTCTACAGCTTATTGACCATTTAATAACATTCAAACTTCATTCAATAAAAATTCATTTAAATCACAATGTAAATTTATTAGATATATATACATTGGGGTATTATTGTTAATTTTTGTTTTAATGGAGATTTTTTTATTTTATTAAAAATCGTTTTTTCTCTGAAAATATTTTTTAAATCTTAAAATTAAATTAATCTAATACTTTCTAACCTTTTGATGATTTTTTTTATTGTAGTGACAGGTAATACATGTATTTTATAAATTAACATATAATTGTTTACTTCTCAAATTACTTATGAACTTTCAAATAAAATATTAATATATTTAATATAAAATTTAGATTTTATGTCACCTAATTCTGTTGATAAAAAAAGAATTGCTTTCACAGCTTGTTTTTTCACATTAAGAATTGTTTTCATTTAATATATTAGTAATTCATACAATTAAATTAAACTAGCTTTTATTATATCTGATTTTACATTTCAATGCATTTATAATTATTTTCAATTCAATCTGTAGAAACAGTAAAAGAAAACACAAATAAAAGAAAGCGCACACTATTTGAATCATAACATTTTATTTACAGAGAGACAATAACAAAATACATTTTGTTTTTCAACTTAATTATGAATTTCACACAGACAAATGAAAATAATTATAATATTAAATAAAGTTAAAATACAAACTTACAAATTACTTCTAATTTGAAAAAAATTAATAAAGAATGACTTACCTTGGGAGCTTCAGAAGTGCCTAGACAAATAAAAATCATTTTGTTTGCTTTTTGAATTATACTCCATGTATTTGATTTAAAGTTTTTAAACTTTAAAATTAATCAGAAAAAGTGTTGATTTTTTTCTATCTCCTCTCTCTTTGCTATGTCCTGGAGGCTGCTATTTAAGTTTTCCCAATTTTTTACGTGTTGCCCTATCCATTGGAGTTTCTCTTCTTGCTTTTGATTCTGAGGAAAAGTATGAGGGTAAATTAGGGAAAATTGAAGGTACAGCATCAGGTACAAGCCTAGAAAAAAAGAGAAAAAAGTGAAATTCTTTAGATAAAAAAATTCGTAATTTATTAAAACTTAAAATCGAAAACAGAATAGATATGTTGGACAGCATTAAATAAAATCATATTGAGTATTAAATAATAAAATTTAAAATCAACAGAAACATTCATTCATCCAAAATAAATACCTAGTTTAATATTATGTTGGAATATCTATAGTAATTATTTATACTACCATTCAAGTAATACAATATTCTACATGAATTAATCAATTGATTTTACACGGTATGAGAAATTGATTTAAAAAAAGTAACTTTTCATTACTTTTTTTTAAAAACAGTTTAAGATATTTTGTAAAAGTTGCATTCATTTATAATTAAAGATTGTGTATAACTAATAATATTTAAAAATAATAATAAATATTAATTGTTTTATATATAATCTGATAATTTATAGATAAGCAAATAAAAACTATATTTTCTAAACCTATATGAGCATGCAATTCATATTGTTTTTACAACTATATCTAACTTTTTTACATAATATTTTAGAATAAAATATAAGTTTAATCAGCTACAATCTATAGTCATGATATATATAATTAAAAATTAAGTTTTATTATTCATTAGATGATTTTAAACTTTTTTATAAGAGCATAATAACAATAAATCACTTAAGTAGTTTGTAAGATTTTGGTGATAATTATTAATTTCTAAAAAAATTGCCTTTTACACTCTAGTAGTACTTGAATAAGTTCTCCTGTACTGGTATTAAACGCTTCTCTAATTGTTAAAAACTGATTTTCTTGAAAATGCTTAGCACAGACTGAAATGTTAGCAACAAATACTAGGCCTAAATCAGATTTTAAAAAATATGCATGAAGTATAATTAAAAAGATACAGAAATAAAACATTGTAAATATTAGGAACAAATAAAAAAAGACTATGAGAAGTAACATTAAAACAAAGAAGTTTTTTATTTAGCTCAAGCAAACAATACCAAAGTAATTGGAAGTATAAGCAACTAAATGTAGAGCAAACAAAAATGACAGAAGATAAATGGAAGTTATACATAATTTTAAATGTTCCGCATTTCAAAAGAATTAATTAACTAAAAATTGTACAAAAAAATCAAACTTACCTTACTATATTTAGTTGGTACAAAATTGTCCCGCTTTATTGCGGAGATCCATGATCTTCTAGTGTTTTCATCGCTTGGAAACGAAAGTACAGAAACATTGGAGCTATTTTTTGTGTAATTACTTTTACAATTGAGAACACAACACACACTATGCATCTTCATTGCAATAAATTAAAATTAATATGCAAAAAGACGAGAAAACTTTCAAACAAAGCCTTCACTATGATAACGACTAACCTAATAACCGCTCCCTTTTACATCACTTGCCTTCAGAATTTTCTACAGAATTCATCCAACCTCATGACGTCACGGGCTGAAAGCGTTGGGAGTTGTGAGGCCTTGTATTACGAAGGTCATGGTCTGAGCCATAGAGATGGGAGATAACTCAATACAATTCTTTCAGCATAAAGGCATAAAAACACAATATGTATAGTAAAAAAATTATGCAGTACAAGAAGCATGAAATAAGACACCATGTACATAAATATCAACAGAGTAAGAAATAAAAATGAAAAAGAAATAAAAATAATAAGTAAAATTAAAAAGAAATAAAAATAAGAAAGTAAAAACAAATAAGAATAAGAAATAAAGTACATAAACAAAGTTAAGAAATAGAAATACATATGAAACAGAAGAAAAAAATAATTTTTAAAATTAATAAAGCTAGTAGAAAACAATAATTTTACATTAAAAAAAAATTAGATAAAAATTAAAAATAAGTTTTAAAAAAAGGCAGAGGAGGAATTGGTGAGGTTGATACACTTAGTTGAGTTCAATTGTCATGGCTAGGTAAAAGATTTCTTTAGCGAGTTTACAAAAGAGCGGAATGAGCATAAAGATATTTTTATATTTAAATTAACCAGGTTTCTGACCACAAGAATATCTTACTTTGCCAGATGGGGCATTACAAAAAAGTATATCATAATTGTGCTTTCTATGTGTTCACAGTTATATGTTACTGGTTTACTGAAAAATTGTACCAGATGTTTTCGAAAAATTCCACGGTTGGCATAGATGTGAATGATATAAAAATCCTGTTTTAACTTCATTAAAAAATCATCCAGTGGCCATTAGTAGTAACATCTTATTTTGTTTGTCTTGCCACAATTATTGTTTTATTGTTGCTATTTTTTAATTTGGATTTTTATGTAATCCATTTGTTCTTTCATTAATGCTATTTTGGCTATTTTCCTATATAATCATAATGTGCTCCAATCCAGAAGAATGCGATTTAATTATTGTAATAGGTTATATGTATTTTTAATTCATAAATAAATAGGTAAATAAATAAATAGAAGTAAAATTCAGGGCAGAGGGTAAAAATATGGACAATACATCGGAGCATACCAAAATTAATAAAAGTAGGAAACCACTGCACAAATAACAAATGTCTGTGTATCTAGTGTAGATAACGAGGAGATAAGCTAACTTTAGATCCATGTATTGATTTGATAAAATTGATCACATATTTACAAATGATTTAATAGAATGTAGCTTTTTGTTGATTTGCATCTCTAAGATCTCTGGCCATTTTGCATACTTATATCATTTAATATGGCCTGAAAAACCAAAAGAAAGAGAGGCCAATTTTTTAGCCCAGTCTGCAAGATTATATCCTTGGAATCCAACAGGACTTTAAAACTACCAGAATATTATCTAGAAATCTATAGATAGATAGATAGTGATGATAATTGTTCCAGAGGTTTGTATAATCAGTTAGTAGAAGAGCAAACAAAACCTGTAATTGTTGAAAAACACTTATGTTGTCAGTGAACAAACGACAGTCAAATGCAGAAATACACTGAAATATGTATAAAACAATAGTCACTTCAGCTGTCCATACAGAATAAAATATTTGGTGAGTACGTTACAAGAGATATTATCAATAATAATTCCCAAAGCAACATGACTGGCTATCTCTGATCCATCCATAAAGATTACCTTATATTTACTATACTGAAAACAAGAAACAGTCACTAAAGCAAATATATATCGATATAAACTTAACAAAACCAATATAATGGAAATTACATTCTAGGAAAGAAAGCAGAAAGGATCAGCTAAGAAAATTCGGTACTTATGTATTAACGCCACCGCAGCTACAGATTTGGTGGTTTTTGCGCTAATAAAGAGCTTAATCTGTAGCTGCGGTGGCGTTAATACGTAAGTACCGAAAATTATTGTACCAGCAACTTACAAGTAAAAAATGAAAGGTTTTATACAATAAAAAAAGGAGAAAGAAAGCAGAGGATTCAAACTAAAAAATTTAGTTAGGTAAACAAATAATGGAGAGCTCTTCTATCTATCGAACCTAGGGTAGTTAAAAAAAATGTTTGTAGTTAAAGCTTTTTAACATACACCTGACAAGATAACTGAAATACTTTTGCAATATCAAAATTTTTCATCAAAATGAATAAAATTGTATATTACATTGCATTTAAAAGGCAATTAAGCAACAATTTTTGTTTAATTATTTAAAAGCGACTAAACAATAATTACAAAGGAAAGGTTCAGTTATATAGGTTGAAGTGTAGTTTAGTGTGCCCCCGAGTTTGTCACCAATATGGTAACCCAACGAAACAATCTTACAGCAACCCAATACTGTTCTGTTTACTACTTTTTACAGTGGTTAAATTGCAAATAAACTACAACTATTTTATGAAAAATGTTAAATTCAAAATGATTGAAAGAATAACATTTTATGTAATTTCAGTTAATAAATATAATGCTGAAAAAATTATGGACTAAATTCTAGGCCATTAAATTCATACAATTCTCCTGGTACTATTAGTCATATTTAGTAAAATAATCTTGACACTAACATTCTAAGAGAAGTTCCATTTATTTGCAACTAAAATTGGTTGAGTGATGAGGTTTCAAATTCCATTATTTTAGAAAATTTTAAGTCATACCAACAGATTTAAACTTTATAACTGCTCAGTAAAAAATTTAATAAAGAAAACATAAAATATAATTCTTTACATCATTTTAAGAATTTTTTTAACTTGAACTATACATCTAAATCGAATAGTTTAGATATTGAACATTGAGACACAATTAGAGCATACACCATGTAAATCAGCACTACTTAATTTATTCACATTTATTTGTTTCTGGTAAAGAAATGTACACAAAATATTTATTTTTAATATATAAAATATGCTTCATTCATAAGATAAATGCTATAAAAAAATTTTAATGCTTATCTATTAACTCAAAATAAAATTTTTAAAAAAGGAATATAAAATCAAATTTCTTTATAGACTAACTGTTGACCATAAATTTCTTGCAACTCTAAGGATTAAAATAAATTTAAATAATAATTAGACATTAGTTATTTATTATGTAATATCAAGAGAGAATTAAATGGTACAAGAAAGCAGTTAGATAAACAAACAGATTTTCTATAAGCGCTGTTTAATCTTATTTATTAAAAAGAAATGGGAATAAATTTCACATTAAGCAGAATTTTTTAAAAAAAAAGCAGTAGCATTTAAAATTTTCCAAAAATAAATTTTTCTGAAACAAGTGAATTTTAGAAAACAATTTCATAAAATGTGAATTTATGTCTTTCTAGTTTAGATTGAAAACTATGGTTCAAAAATGAAAGGGAAGCCGATTTTGATGTTAAACAATCTATTCACAAATAGAAGAAAGGGAAATTTTTACAAGACTTTTTAAAATGAGTGCTAATTTAAAAAAAAAATTTCTGTAGTTCACCTTTGGAAAATCAATGAATACCTTTTCTTAAATTTATTATAAATAAGTAAGCAAAATTCTGAGTATTTTCAGTAAATATATAAGCTATTAGAAACATAATAATCTTATTCATTCATTCTATAAAAAAAGGCATAAATAAAAAAAATTTTTAAAAATTTACAATATCATAAAAAAAAATTTCAGTACAATATTAGGATTTAAAATTTCATGAGCGCTTCTGCACGTGCTAAGATGAATTACTTACCGAAAGTTATAAAATTCAAATTACTATTTGCAGAATTGCAAAATAAATTAAAATAGATAAATGTAACTTGCTTTATTTATTAAACTCTGCTTGTAATCACACATGCGGTAATTTGATAATTTCTGACTGTCACTTTATTTACAAAATTGCATCATGCCTGCAAACACGAATACTATAGAAAAGTTTACTACAGATTAGAGATTAGTCGTTCGCGAAAGAACGGATCCATACGAACAGATAATCTTAATGCACGAACTGAACCATATTCTGAATATATCATTCGTTCTCGAACAACTATGTGGGTCCAGTTATTTTCCTTCACGAATTTCTGTCTGAATTCAGCTATTCTCGTTCACGAACTACTGTTTGGATATAGCTATTCTCGTTCGCGAACTAAGAGTGGATAAAGCTATTCTCGTTCGCGAACTAAGTGTGGATAAAGCTATTCTCGTATCGCCAACTACTGTGTGGAACTTTCTATTCTCGATTCAAACCATAGAGCTATCAGCTCTATGATTCAAACCACCCAGAATTGGAGTTTGCACAGGAGGATTGGAGACATATCAGCTCTATGATTGGAGAGTTGCAATATAACTCGGAAGGAGAACGGCAGCGGACCCGTCATAATTGGAATTGGGGAGGATTGCAAAACGTGTGTTCGATTCCATTGGGATTAAAGCATTGAATTTCAGTGTTTTGACTGAAAGGCGCTTTGTTGAAACCGGATCGGAGAAATACGTTCACTAATACAGATTGATGAAAATCCATTTTCTGAATATAGTTGTTAAAAATAATGTTTGCAGAAAATGCCAGATTATAAAAAAAAAGTTATTTAAAAGAACTTGTAAATCTATCTTTTTAATAAAAATTATTCGCTGCAGATATATTTCATAGAATAGTATTATAATAAAATATACAAAGTTAAATTTTGTCTTCTTTAGTTTCAGATGTTTGACTTTTAAGATAAGATTTTTTTAGAAAATATGACGATTGATTTTTTTCCTTCAGTGAAAAGCATTGTTACTGGAATATATTATTTAGTTGGCAAATAAAAAAAAGTTATATCACTTTTTCTGCGAGCATAGTGTAAGCGTCATACCAGTTGCAACTCAACTCCACATTAATTCAGATTTCATTTTCTCGATGTAAATACGCTTTCGAAACTTTTTTAATGCAAATATTCGCAATTAAAAGTGTTCTCTCATATTACACCCATAGTAATTATTGAAGATATTTTACAAATTGGCGTCCGCGGCAGACTATGGATTATCTAAAACTGGAGAGAACACAACTCAGGCGATTATTTAAGAAATCATTGAAAATGGAATTGATACCGGTATTTAATATTTTAAGTGATAAAGCTGAAAGGTTATTTGAATTAGATTAAAAATGTAGAGTAATATGGTCCGAAGAGGAAAACATTGAAGAATTTTCTAATGACTTTGACATAACGAAAAATTATCGCGATCAGTGGATTGCTATGAAAACGAAAGTGGATTTTGTTTTGGATGCGAAAGTAAAAAAATAGCGATACTTCCGGTGTATTAAATGAAACAAAACGAACTTTTCACCTTCCCAAGTTGGAATTAAAACCTTTTGACGGTGATGTAAAGAAATGGCTCCGATTCTGGAGACAATTAAAAAAATTCACGATGATGATCGGATAATAAATTTCAATATCTTTTGCAAATGACGGAAATTGGTTCATCAACAAGAGATTTAGTAGAAAGTTTTTCGCCGTCGGACACGAATTATAATAAAGTTATTCAACAATTGAAATCGCGTTTTGCTAAAGATGAGTTGTTGATCCAAATTTATGTTCGTGAACTTTTGAATGTTGTTTTAATGTAAGCAAGAAATGGAGAAAATTTCACTTTATGTGCTCTTTATGATAAATTAGAAACCCAGTTAAGAGCACTGGAGACATTAGGAGTGAAATCTGAAAAGTACGAAGCAATGTTGTATCCATTAGTAGAGTCAGCTCTTCCAGAAGATCTTATAAAAGAGTGGGAAGAAACACGTAGCAGATTTGAAAGTGAAGTCAAGCCGAATATTTTGGGAAACTTATTAAAATTTCTTCGATCGGAAGTCAAAAGTGATGAGAGATTACATCTTACTCGATCCGGTTTTGCAAAGGATCAAGAGTTCCAAAGAATTACACCGAAAGATAAAATTCCTACGGCAGCTTGCATTGTATCTAGTGAAAAGAAAAGAGCTGAAAAAAATTACAAGCAATGCATATTTTGTAATAAGTTATTTCATGATGCAACAGAATGCTTTAGAGCTCCTGATATGTCATTGGAACAGAAAAGAGAAATATTAAAGAAGAAAGGTGCGTGCTTTATTTGTTTGAAACTAGGTCATAATTCGAAGATTTGTAGGACCTATTTGAAGTGTATTATATGCAAGAAAAAACATCATAGTATTATGTGCCCAAATATAAATCAAACAAAACAAAATCCCTCACCTGAATTAGATGCTAAGATTCTCTTGTCACCAAGGAATTCATCTACATTATTGTTAAGGGCATTGGTGAAAATCATTAATAAATACAGATCTTTAATTATCCGAGGATTATTCGATTCCTGGTGCTCAGAAATTTTTCGTAAAAAAGGATATTGTGGGTAAAATGGAATTGGAACCAGTAGATGAAGAAATGTTAAGTCATGGACTTTTGGAGGGCAGTGAAACTAAACAAAAGTCCCATAATGTGTATAAAATTACATTGCAAAGCTTGTGTTCAAATTTCAGGCACAACATTTACGTTTTAGATGCAAAAGAACTATGTGGTGTTATTCCTCGTGTAAGTAATCCTGAAATTTTCCACATTTTGAAGAGAAAAAATATATAATTAGGTGATAAAGGGGAAGACACTCCTGAAATAGATTTATTAATAGGAGCAGATTATCTTGGTGCATTGCTAAAGGTATCAATTGAATACATTGATAAAAACTTAGTAACAATAAAAACAAAACTCGATTAGACACTTCAAGGTAAACAAACGAAACAGTCAAAATCTTTGGAGAATATTATTTATGCTACCAATTTAGATTTGGCGGAATTATGGAGCCTAGATTCCATCTCTATACGAGATCCTGTAGAAATTAAATCAAGGCAGGTAGTCGATGAAGAAACAGTTGAATTTTTGAGTAAAATTATTAAGAGAAATGAAGACAAGAGATATGAAGTATGTTTGTCGTGGAAAAATGGATATCCAGAGTTAGAAAGCAACAAAGAATTAGCCACTAAGCGTTTGATGTCAACTACAAAAAATCTTATTCGATCAGGACATTTAAGCGAATATGATGATGTGTTTAATGAGTGGATTCGAGACAGAACTATCGAAATTGTAGATGAAAATAAGAATAAAGGATACTATTTACCTCATCATCCTGTAATAAAGACTGGAGATACAACTAAAAAGATTCGCCCAGTTTTCGATGCCTCAGCAAAAGACTCTAAAGTAAATTACTTGAATAATTGCTTAGAAAAGGGTCAAATTTTATTAGAATTAGTGCCAAAATTGATAATGCAATTTCGTAAAAAGGCTATTGGAATAACATCAGATATTAAAAAGGCTTTCTTACAAATCAACCTGAACCGAAAGGATAGAGATTATTTTAAGTTTTTATAGTGGAAAGATTTTTCAAGACGAGAGGAATTGATCACCCTTAGACAATGCCGAGTGGTATTTGATGCTTCTCCTAGCCCATTTTTACTTGAGGCAACGATAGCTCATCATCTAGAGAATGTTTCAGATGGTAGGAAGGAAACAGCTTGTCAATTTCAAAAGTCTTTTTATGTAGATAATTACATAACAAGTTTAGAAACTAGGGAAGAGGCAGCCAAATTTATTTCTGAAGCTAAAGAACTGATGTCTGCAGCCAAATTTGATTTATGATGTTGGGTTACTTCTGAAAAAATTGTAGAAGAAAAAAAAGATATATATTCCGGTACTAGGACTTTCCTAGGATACTGAAAATGATGACCTTTCTTGTAACAGTGCTATTAAAATTTCAAAAGAAAATATAACTAAACGAACATTATTATCTATTTCTCAACGAATTTATGACCCAATAGGATTTATGAGTTCAACTACTCTAATTCCAAAGATCATTCTGCAAAAAACATGGAAAAGAAAAATTAATTGGGATGATGTGCTTCCACCAGATATATGTAATGAATTTTTAGCCTGGTACAAACATGTAAATCTGCTAAGAGATTGCAAAATTACAAGAAGACTCATTTCAAATCCTCTTAAAGATTGTCAGATAAGTCTTCACTGTTTTCAGTGATGCCAGTGAAGACTCCTATTCCGCATGTATTTTCTTACGTGCTGAATATAATGAGAAAATTTCAGTTCAGCTAGTAGCATGTAAATCAAGAGTGTCACCAACAAAGGAAATAACAATTCCTCGATTAGAACTATTGGGAGCTCTCATATTATCCTGACTATATTGCCAGGTGGCAGATGGACTAGAGGTAAAATTTAATGAAATATACTTTTGGACTGACTCGCCCGTTGTCTTTACTTGGATTAAACGGAATAATTCTTGGAATACATTTGTAAGAAACAGGATTACAGAAATAAGAAAATATACCAATTCTGATGACTGGCATTTCATACTAGGTCTTATGAATCCGACAGACCTTCCTTCAAAAGGTTGTGATGCAAAGATTTTATTGAAGAGCAATTGGTGGGAAGGTCCAGAATGATTATTCAAGTCATGAGAATTCTGGCCTTTGGATAAGAAAAAAATTATTGATGAAAATTTAGTTGAATCAGAGAAAAGGAAAACAATAGTTAGTAACGTGGAGCATGAATCAGTTAACTTTACTGACAATCTACTTTATTTCTCGAAATATACAAAGAATGCTGGCTTAGATACTACGTTTTATTAAAAACTGTCGTCTTAAAGAAAATTGTAAGGAAACCGAACTAACCTATGAAGAAGTCCAATCAGCGGAAAACAGTTTACTAAAGCTAATTCAAAAGGAAAGTTTTGCAGGAAGCAAGATGAAAGCATTGAAAAATATGCAAACTTTCAAAGACGATTCCGATATTCTTAAAGTTAGAACTAAGCTCATACTGGGAGATGAAGAAGAGAATTTTAAGTGCTCAATATTGTTGCCGGGTGACCATGAAATAATTCGTCGATTGATACACCATAAACATTGTGAGTTGCAGCATTCCGGACTTCGAACTCTCATTTCCAATTTGAGGGAAAATTACTGGATTATTTCTATCAATAAAATAGCAAAACGAGTAAGCTCTCATTGTATTACTTGCAAAAGATTTAAAGCAAAACCTACGGAGCCACCTTTAGCACCTCTTCCTAAAAATAGAATAAAAGTTGCTGCGGCATTTGAAGTCACAGGGATTGATTTGGCAGGCCCATTGTTTTTGCGTTCTGGAGAAAAGACATGGATTGTCCTTTTTACCTGTGCTGTTTATAGGGCTGTTCATCTTGAGTTAGTTAATTCCTTGTCCACGGAAGCCTTTATAATGGCTTTAAGAAGATTTTTTGCTAGGAGAGGTCGAGTTAATATAATCTACACTGATAACGGTACCAACTTCGTTGGTTCAAGTAATGCCTTGAAAAATCTAGATTGGGAAAAGATCATGTCGTTTTCCACTATCAAGAAAATTAAATGGAATTTCAACCCTCCAACTGCTGCATGGTGGGGTGGATGATGGGAGCGGATGATCCGCATGCTAAAAGAAATGCTAAGGAGAATTTTGGGCCGAAAGAGTATTGATTATGAAGAATTGGAAACTCTTATATGTGACTGTGAAGCTACAATAAATTCCAGGCCTCTCACATATATTGAAGATAATTCAGAAGGTCTAAGGCCATTGACACCTGCTTGTTTCTTGCAAGGCATTCCTAGTAGCGATACAACTGATTTAGACGAAATCGACAGTAAAAGCCTAAATAGAAGATTACGTTTTATTCAAAAACTACGGCAGGATTTAAGAACGAGATTCCGCAACGAATACTTAGCAATGTTAGTGCATAAAGGTCATCACACTCGAGATGAATCTTTGAATGTTGGAGACATAATTCTCCTTGAAACTGATGGAAAACGCCTTCACTGGCCCGTAGGAATTGTAACTGAAGTCCTTCCTGGAGCAGATGGACATTCAAGAGTTGCCAGAGTAAGAACAGCTCAAGGGGAAAAATTAAGACCATTCCAGAGACTTTATTCCTTGGAAATCAGAAGTTCTGAGTAATTACCATTCATTGCTCAGAAAAAGGATAAAGACACAAACACTCAACTTCCTGCAATTCCATTCCAGCTGTCTCAGATCAAGATTCCAGTGAAGATGATGATTATGTAACCAAAGTAACTCCTGATGTTGTCACTAAAGCTGGCCAACGTATTAAAATTCCCAACAGACTCGATTTATAAGTTTTGTTGCAATTTCAGGTACTCCATAAAATTGCAAGGTGGGAGATTATGTAAGCGTCATACCAGCTGCAACTCAACTCCATTCCAATGTAATTAATTCAGATTTCGTTTTTCTCGATGTAAATATGCTTTCGAAACTTTCTATGTAAATAATCGCAAATAAAGTGTTCTCTCATATCACATCCATAGTAATTATTGGAGATATTTTACACATAGAATAGTATGGATGGATTCGTTCTCTTTAATAAAGTATTTGGAAGCATACTTTATACCGAAATAATAATATCCAAGCATTGCCTCTTTACCTCTTAAATAAATAATGTATATTATAGTATTCAGTTATTTTTATTTCAATAAAGAAGTTTCAAAATGAAGAGAATTAGAATATGCTTTTCCCCTAATTTTAAAGATGTTATTGTAACATTTAATACTAATAAAAAGTTGCAGAAGTTTGTTTTTAAATGCTATGTAAACATTATATAGGATAAATTTTTTCTAAAAGATTTTTTTCTTACAATCAATTTTTTACGATGTGTTTCCTTAAAAAAAAATCCGAATGTATATTTATCTAAACATGCACTTAAGTTTTATTTAGTAAGAAATTTTTTTGTACTATCTTCTGATCTACAACCTAATAAAATAATAATGTATTTCAATGAATACATTAGCGTTTTGATAGAGTAGGTCGGAGTTTCTTTCAAAAAATTATCAAATAAGGTTAATATTTTTATAATTTCATACTGAAAAGGAAAAAGGAATATCAATTTAATCTCATTTTTATAGAGGCCATGTCCTAACATCTGATTAGAAAAGTCAAAAGTACACTAGCAGTTATTATATGTATAAATGTTTTCAATTTATTTGTAGATACTTTCTAACGGCAAAAAAACAATTTTTTTTCCTTGTTGAATACATTGTGAAAGAAAAATTTATTTTTTAAATTTCTTATTTTTCGAAGGAAACTGAAAAGAAAGAGGAAAATGATATGATTATTATTTTCTCTTATACCAAATCTGGAAAAAATTGCATCTGTCAAAAAATTTAACTCACCCAAAGTCAAATTTTTTGACAATTGCAGTTTCTTTAAAACTTTCTAAAAATTTAAGGAATCTTCTTATTTTATACCTCATCAAATCTTCCCTCAAAAAAATCTCTTTCGAAATTATGTCTGTCTTTCTGTCTACATATAAGATCACCAAAAAATGGGAACAGAAAGGTGAGTCAAATTTGGTATGCAATTTTAACACTAAGAAAACGCAAAATTTGCTTGTAGATTTTGAAAGTTTTGCTACATTTTTTAATAAATTTTTTCATCATATTAAAAATTTATGGGGTTTTATAGTATTATTTAGTTTTAAAGTAGCATAGAATAGTTTTGTGAAATAATATGTTCCCGAGTTAATGAGTAAAATTATAAAATTTCAGTTAATTTTATTTCATTAAATATCCAATTTATATTTTGAGAAGTCCTTTCTTAGCTCTAATTACTCAAGAAGTAACTACGTGCCAACTGGAAGAGGTAGTTAAATGGTCTACCTACAAAGTTTTGAATAATTTTTACATAATTTCCTGCCTATAAACATTATTATGTTAAAATATTGTAACGAAACTTGTTCTACCTCGGCGCGGACTGAATGGCTCAGTGGTAGAATGCTATGAACTGACAGAGACAGTTCGTATCTGACTACAGGCAAATTGCATAAAAATTGTTTAGTCAATGATTTACTTTCTTGTTTGTTTTAGGATGTTTTTATAATTTCTGCATCTTTCTAAATCTGGAAGATTCGAGTCATTTCATCTTGTGGATAAAAACAGATGTAAGTTTTAGTTCGTTAGTTAGAATAAAGTCTCGAGTTGAGATTAGCGAGTGTTACCTTCGACTTTAGTTAACATAGGTTTATGTACGCGACAGTTTGGTGGCGGCGCTGGGCACGATAACAAAATCGATGAACGAGCTAGACAGAAGTACGATTGGATGAAGAACATCCCGAGTTTGGTCTATCGCCTGATCTAACCAGAAGTTCGAGGAAAATGCCTGGTAACAAAGAAACGGAAACAACATTACCTATTGGTACCAGTTCATATCCTATTGCCACCCATCGATGACGCATTGAACTGCTTAGATGGTGCGAGATTTTTCTCTATGATGGATTTAAAGCCAGGACACTGGCAAATATAAGTCGACGAAGAAGCCAGAGAAAAGACTGCATTTGTGACCTCAGATGGCCTCTACGAATTCAAAATCATGCCATTTGAATTGTTCAATACCCCCAGCTACTTTTGAGTGGATGGTGAACTCAGTACTACGAGGCCTTAAATGGAATCTGTTTGTGTATGCACCGAATTTCCAGGAACGATTGAGAAAGGTTTTGAAGTGCATCCAAGAGGCAGGTCTGATGCTAAATTTCAACAAATGCTTCTTTGGCAAGAATAAACTTACGATATTGGGACATCTAGTTCACCAACACAGAATCTACCCTGATTCCAAAAAACAGCTGCCAATTTTCCTATTCCAGAAAATATCGCAGGTGTTCAAAGCTTTCTTAGTCTATGCTTGTATTACAAGAGATTTATAAGAAATTTCTCCGATATTGCTAAACCCTTGCATGACTTGTTAAAAAAGGATGCAAAATTTTTATGGGGAATGTCACAAAAGGAATCTTTCTCGACTCTGAAGAATTTACTAACCAGTTGTCCGGTTTTAGGACATTTCCTACCTAACGCAGAAACGAAGATACACTTTGACGATAGTGGATATGGCATCGGCGCAATGTTATTACAGGTACAAGAAGGTAAAGAAAGAACAATAGTCTATGCATCCAGATCTCTGACAGTTGCTGAGAAGAACTACTCTACGAAGATGAAAGAGTGTCTTGCTGTCATCAGTGCTATTAGTAAATTTAGACCGTATATCTTCGGAAGACCCTTCACCTTAGTAACGGACCACCACTCTTTATGTTGGTAGTCAATGTCAAGGATCCATCTGGAAGACTTGCACGCTAGACTTTAAGGTTGCAGAGTGGCCATCAACAGAGTGGCCATCATAAGAGTGGCCATCAACATTCCGATGCTGATTCGTTGTCAAGAAACCCTTTTATTGAAACAACAATTGAGAACTCTAATGAAATTCCTTTTCTTGCGCCTATTACAGATTATAGAAAAGAGTAAATGAAGAAAAAACGCTTGAAGTCCATTATTCAGACAATGGAGAAAGGTAACTGTTACCAAAATTTTCAAATGAGGAACAATGTGTTATATAAGAAAAACTATGATCCTATGGGACAACAATGGCTTCTGGTTGCACCAAAAGAGCTTCGCCGTGACGTCTTGAAAAATCTTCATGATGCTCCAATTGCCGGTCATCTCGGTTTTGCCAAAACGTATGATCGAATAAAGAGAAAGTACTATAGGCCAGGATTATATGGAAGGGTACGTCAATATGTGTCGCACTGCGGTGAATGCCAAAGCCGGAAATCTGCACCTCAATTTCCATCGGGACAGCTTCAATCGATAAAACCTCTAGATGTACCATTTGCCAAAATTGGAATTTTCTTGAACGCTTTCGAGTTACGTCAAATGGAAATTGATGGATCATTGTTTGCACAGATTATTTGACGAGATTCACGATTACCAAAGCGTTACCAACTGATGAAGCCACCGAGATTGCTAAATGTTTAGTGAAAGAAATCATTTTGAAGCATGGGGCTCCAAAAGAAATGTTAAATGATCGAGGACATTCGTTTTTATCCAATCTCGTGAAAGACATCAATCGATTGTGTCAAACGTCTCATCTACTAACAATCGTATATGATCCACAAACTAATGTATTGACAGAAAGATTCAACAAAACATTGGCGAACATGCTTTTTATGTACGTAGACGTAGAGAAAAAGATTTGGGATACGCAACGCCAACGCCGTCTTGTGAGTTTTTTGTATCTATCGGCAGAGAGAGAGTTTCAATAAAATGTGTGTTGTGAGCGTTGTGCAGTGAGAAAACATGGTCCGTCGAGCCGGAGCGAAAAAAGCGTGTGTGTACTATGTACGTAAGAACGATGGTTCTTTCCAAATGTAAAAAGTGCGAGTGTAATCTAAACCGGAGGTTTATTTGGTGAAGAATTGTGTTTTTGAGTGATTACGAGTGCCAATGAAGAGTGAAGTGTCCAATTCCAGGTGAGAGCAGTTCCCTTGGTTCATAGTTTCGTTTTATAATTAATATACTTGTAAAATGGCTTTGCTTAAAAATCTAAAAAAAGACGAACTTGTGCTTGTCGCTGAAGAGTTAAGATTAGAGGTACCAGTGAATACAAAAATTTTAGATTTAAGAACAATAATTGAGAGTAGTGACGTTTTCAAAACAGGTAAAGAATTTATTCAAAGTGTAATTAATTATGTTTTAGAAGAAAATAAATCTAAAAAAGATAACGAAAAATCTCAAATTGAACAAGAAAAATTAAAATTAGAGCAAGAAAAACTTAAATTAGAATTTGGAAAGGTTAAGCCAGAACAGCTTAATAAAAAGCTTGAGCTGACAAATGGTAAGAGTAAAATGGTCCCAGAACAAGTAAAAAAGATAGTTATCGAGTCTTTTAGTATAGAAAACTTAATTAAAAGTGTAAAGACTTTTACGATTCCTGTCCCTTCTAAAACAGAAGCATTCAATTTGTTCTTTCAATCAATGGAAAAGGCTTTCAAAACTAAAAATGTCGCAGAAGAATTTAAAGCCGAAATTTTATTAAATATTTGTGGAGAAAGAGTAGGAAATTTAATGGTTTACCTCAAGGAGGAGGAACTGGAAAATTATGAAAAGATTAAAGAGTTAGTGTTAAAGCAATTTCAGTCTACTCCTCAAGAGTGTCTATATCAATTTCGAAAAGCTCAAAAATTAGCGACAGAAAACTATGTTCAGTTTGCATCTAGAGTTGCCTCTATGTTCGAATACTATTGTCAATTGAGAAACGTAAGTGAATTTAATGATTTGTTCCAATTAATAGTATCAGATCAAATATTTAATTCCCTTGATCAGGAATTAATGAGTTATATCAGCATTAAACAAAGGGAAGATTGGTACAAACCACAAAATTTAGGTCGTGAGTTGGATTTGTTTGTATCATCAAAAGGTGCGAATAAAAATGAGTCGAATTCAGATTTTAAACAAAACAAATTCATTAAAAAAAGATTCGAAAAAAAAAAGAATCATAAAAATGTTACAAGTGTTTTTTTGTCCGATGTTAATGAGTCAAAGTGTTCATTCTGTTTTGAAAATCACACAATGCCTTTTTGTACAAAATTTAAACAACTTCCTGTCGAAGAGAAAGTTGAGATAATTAAAAAACAGCGCCTTTGCTTTCTTTGTTTAAAAAAAAAATTTCAGCTGTAAGGTGTAGGGCAAAAACTTGTCAAGTATGCAACCGGAAGCATCATACTCTTCTCCATTTCCCGAGACATAAAATAAATCATCAAAAGGAAAGTGATTCTATTACTGCTCATGAAATAGAGACAGCCAATAGTTCAGGGTCATCGCCTAATGAGAATGCGAAAGTATTTCACCCCTTTTACCCACCTGTCTCCTCAACTTTACAGACGCCAGGCAGTTCGGGATATGATCATATATCGGTATTCGCCATAAACAAAAATGAATAGAGTAAAAAAGTCTTTTTGAGCACTGTTAAATGTTTCATTCGAGATGCATTTGGTTTTGGGCAGGAGGTCAGATGCTTATTAGATGTCGGGTCGATGACTCATCTTATGAGCAGGCAATGTGCAGACAAATTGGGATTGAAAAAAGAAAAAGTAAATATTCTAGTAACGTGTTTAAATGATTCTTCCATGTGTGCGTTAAAAATTGCGTAAGTGCGGTAATTTCAAATTCAGATAATAGTTTCAAAAGAGAAATAAATATGTTAGTAGTAGAGAAAATTATCGATTTAACTCCAGTTAAATTTTTAAATGTGGAAGGACAAATTCCTGAGAACATTAATTTAGCAGATGATACTTTTTATGTTCCAGGTCCCATTGATTGTTTATTGGGTGTGGAAATTTTCTATGAATTATTACGTAGCAGGCAAATTTATTCTCAAAATTCTAATCTTATTTTCCAAAATACAGTGTTTGGGTTCGTGGCATCAGGTAGTAGTAGTTGTGTAAATAGTGAGTTAAAAGTACATTGTGGATTAATTAAAGAAGGAGATTTAAATGATACCTTAAAAAAATGTTGGGAATTAGAAAATGTTGATTTAGAATGAACCAAAAATAAAGAGGCAGTTTTGTGTGAGGAACATTTCGTGAAAATCATTCAAGGGATGTTGAGGGCTGGTACATAGTTAAAGTGCCCCTTAAAGAAGATCCGAAATGTTTAGGTGAATCAAGGGGCATAGCTCTCAAACGATTGGATGCACTGTGGATTAGATTAGAGAGAGATCCTCAATACCTAAAGTTATATAAAGATTTCATACACGAATATGAACATTTAGGACACATGAAAAAAATAATCACTGAGGAAGATAATTCAGAGATAAGTTATTATATGCCACACCATGGCGTTTATCGGCCACAAAAAAGTACCCCTAAGTTGAGAGCGGTCTTTAATGCGTCGAATCTGACAAGTAATGGATTGTCGCTTAATTCGTTGCAATATAACAGAGGACTTGTGCATGATGACTTATTTGAAATCATGATAAAATTCAGAGAACATCCTTATGCCTTTACGGCCGATGTGAAAATGATATATCGTATGATACTCGAGATATTGAGAGCCAGCAACCATTGCTCAGAATTTTATGGAAAGAAAATCTTGATGATCGAGTAAAAACTTTTGAGCTTAAAACAGTGACTTATGGGACAGTGAGTGCTCCCTTTTTAGCAACAAGAGTACTGTTGCAACTGTCTAAAGATGAAGAGAAGAGCTTTCCCTTAGCAGCACCAATTCTTAGACAAAACTTTTACATGGATGACGTTCTTTGCGGCGCATCTTTTTTAGAGGAAGCTAAGGAACTGAAGAGTCAACTTTCTGGTATATTGGCGAAAGGAGGAATGCAGCTTCATAAGTGGTCTAGCAGCCACTTAGAATTGGCTTCAAATATCGGTGGAGGGTATGACTTTGAAAATCTCATCGAGACAAAGACGTTGGGAGTGTCCTGGAAATCACTAGAGGACTGATTTGTTTTCAGAGTTGTAGTTGATTTAAAAAATTCTTACATGCGTTCTTTCAACTATTGCTAGATTTTTAGACCCACTGGGACTACTTGGCGGAATTTACAGAGGTCTCGACCCATAAAGCCTGCACCACAGTTCATTATGGTGGACTGGACCTCCATTCTTGTCCACTGAGAACATGTCTTTCAGTGATCCACCACCAGTGAGTTCCATTGAAGATTTCCAATCCGAGTTTAAGACCAACCAGAGAGTGATACAACATGAACTAGAACGTTTTAAATTTAGTGATTCTAATAACTTTGTTTATCTTAATTCTAAAGTTAACAATTTTGTTTATGATATAATTGATTTAGATAATAATTATTTTTGTTTCATTAGGATATTAAGTTATATTTACAGGTCCTTGAACAATTTTTGAGCTAATTTTCCTAAGAATTTTGGAATCTTAAAAGCTATTGAATTAAAGGAATCTGAAATGAAGCTCCTTAAATTTGTTCAAGAGTAAGACTTTCACAAAGAAATCAAGTCTCTCAAGGTATCAGGTTTTGTCAATACTGACAGTCAGGTAAAAAATTTATTTCCCTTTTTGGATGAATATGGTATTTTGAGAATTGGTGAAAGACTTACCCACAATGATTTAGATTTTGATAGTAAATTTCCAATTCTTTTATCTAAAAAACATAGACTGTCTTATTTAATTGTAGAGCATTTTCATCTAAAAAATTTGCATGCTTCACCACAATTGTTGTTATATCTCATACGTCAAAAATATTAGATTATAAGTGGTCGTTATTTGTGTAAAAACAAATAGTTCATTTATGTATTGTATGTTTTAAGGCTAAACCTGTTACATTGGACCAGATAATGTGAGATTTGCCGAAAGAATGGCACCTAACTATCCATTCAATGTGAGTGGAGTTGATTTTTGTGGACCATTCTTCATAAAATATCGTAATCAGAGGAAAGGTATTTTAAACAAAGTCTACGTGTGTATTTTTATCTGCTTTGTAACCAAAGCAATTCATCTAGAGATTGTGAGTGACTTAACGAGTGAAGCTTTTATTGCTACACTAAAAAGATTTTTTGCAAAGAGAGGCAAATCATCCACGATTTATTCGGATAATGCTCAAACTTTTATTGGAGCGAATAGGGAAATTAAGAGATTATTTGAGATTGTAATTTATAAAGATAAAATTCTTGTTGAGTATTTACTCTCAGCGGGAGTTGGATGGAAATGGGGTCAATTCATGTGACATAAAAGTCACATTTCATGTACTTCTTGCGCATGGCATTTAAGTTTCGTCCGCACCGCTTTCGTCGATCAGTCTGCCATTAACATTCTCCTCCAAGTATGAAGTGGATTTTTTGTTTAAATTTGAAGTTATAGTTTTTGAGTTATTTTCTTTCCTCTTATTATGTGTTAACAGAGGAAATACTGGTGTGCTGATAGAAGCATGCTTTAATGCGAAATACAAGAGTGACTGTCATGATAAAATGTTTTCTTATTTTCCTTTCAACAATCCTGACTTATTAGCTTTGATATAGATTTTTTTCAAGCCTTCGAAGTCGGTGATATGCTCCGATCATTTTGAAGAATTCATTCAGTGTGTGTCCATTTATTAAATATCGCTGTTCCAATAATTTGTTAGAAAAACTCTTCGAAGAAAAAGAAATCGGTAACCGATTTAC